>JAHIAM010000531.1:0-21061 GCA_021605205.1 Aegilops longissima
TCATAAGCTCATGTCTTGCATGTATCCAATGGAGTTTCTACTCCAAGTTTGAAGCATCAATGATGTTCAATTCTCCTCTTAACTGCAAAACACTTTCTCATCAAGAGTTTTAGTGAATATATCCGCTAATTGCTTTTCGGTGCGAACATGCTTAAGATCAATGTCACCCTTAGCAACATGATCTCGAATGAAATGATGGCGAACTTCAATATGCTTAGTTAGAGAATGTTGCACATGATTATGACCAATTTTGATAGCACTTTCATTATCACAAAGCAATGGAACATGTCTCACATATATCCCATAATCTTTAAGAGTTTGGGTCATCCAAAGTAATTGAGCACAACATGAACCACGGCAATATATTCAGCTGGTGGTGGATAAGGATCTCGAGTTTTGTTTCTTGGAGGACCAAGAAACAAGAGATATACCAAGAAATTGACAAGTACCTGAAGTGGACTTTCTATCAACCTTGTCTCCGCATAGTCCAAGTCGGAATAGCCAACAAGATCGAAAGAGGCCCTCTTAGGATACCAAATGCCAAAATTTGGTGTATGGATTAAGTATCTCACTATCCTTTTCCACGACCTTAAGATGACATTCTTTAGGGCAGCTTGATATCGTGCACACATGCACACTTAGCATAATATCGGGACGTGAAGCACATAGATATAACAATGAACCAATCATAGGCGATAAACCTTTTGATCAACGGTTCACCATCTTTGGTTAAGTCAAGATGTCCACTAGTAGGCATGGGTGTAGTCATACCTTTGCATTCTTGCATATTGAACTTCTTGAATAAGTCCTTGGTGTACTTTGTTTGCGAGACAAAAGTACCTTCCTTAGTTTGCTTGATTTGCAAACCAAGAAATAATTTGAGTTCACTCATCATAGACATCTCAAACTTCTCAACATTAGCTTCCCAAACTTTTCACTAAAATGAGGGTTAGTTGAACCAAATATAATATCATCAACATAAATTTGGCACACAAAGAGTTCACCATTAACCCTTTTAGTAAAAAGAGTAGAATCAATTTTCCCAATTTCAAAGCCTTTTCAATAAGGAACTTGGTCAAGCATTTATACCATGCTCTAGGAGCTTGTTTAAGTCCATAAAGAGCTTTGTGAAGTTTGTAAACATGATTGGGTTTCTTAGGATTGACAAAGCGGGAGGTTGTTTAACATAAACTTCCTCCTCTATTTCACCATTTAGAAAAGCACTTTTAATGTCCATTTGGTACAAGGTGATATCATGGTGATTAGCATAGGCAAGTAAATCTGAATGGACTCAAGTCTAGCAATGGGGCGTAAGTCTCACCATAGTCCATACCTTCGACTTGAGTGTAGCCTTGGGCAGACGAGGCGTGCTTTGTTGCGAACTACTTGTCCATCTTCATCTTGCTTGTTGTGAAACACCCATTTGGTACCGATGATGTTGTGGTTGTTGTCGGGCTTCTCAACCAATGTCCAAACTTGGTTCCTCTCAAAGTTGTGTAGCTCTTCATGCATAGCATTTATCCAATCCGGATCTTCCAATGCTTCTTGACCTTCATAGGTTCAATGCTAGAGATGAAAGAATAGTTTTCACAAAAATTAGCTAAGCGAGTTTTAGGCGAGTGATTCTCCGGTTTGAATATCATCGTAGATTTGCTCGACGGATGGTCTTTAGCAATTCTTGCTCGAACTCGTGAAATCTTTGCTTGGGTCTTCGTTGAACATCTTCTTCATCTTGTTCTTCTTCTTGGCCTTCTTCATTGTGAAATTGTTGTCGTTTCTCTTGCTTCATTGGTGGAGAAGGAGGTTGTTGGCGTTCATCTTGATGCACTTCCTCGTTTTCTTCATCTTGGTGTGTCCCACTTGTGGATGCTTCGTATAAACTCTTGGTTCACCTTGTCATTGAAGTAGAAGCTTCCACTTGGACGGACTGAGGTACTCTCCTTCACCTCCGTTGGACGGACCTTGCCAATAGACAAGTCTTGGATTGCTTAGAAGGATCTTTGTCTCCTACATCAATTGGCGAATTGCTCTACTGCGAGCCGTTAGATTCATCAAACTTCACATCTACCGTCTCTTCAACCTTTCGGGTGAAAAATTGTTGTAGACACGGTAAGTGTGAGAGTTTGAAACCATAACCTAGTAGGAAACCTTCATGAGACTTAGGAGCAAATTTAAAACGACGATGCTTATCAAGAATGTAGCACTTTGGGCGAATACTCAAAGTATCCAACTTGGGGTTTTGTTTCCGGTGGTGTAGCTCGTATCTTTGCCGTCTTAGAGTAGCTTGTGAAGATACAAGCGATTTGTTGCATGACAAGCTGTCTCAACAACAACACTTAAAAAGTGCTTGCGTCTTGTACTCATCAAGCATCGTTCTCGCCATTTCGATGGCGTCCGGTTCTTCTCTCAACAACTCCATTTTGTTGAGGTTATACGTAATGAGAACTCGTGTGAAATCCTTCTTCGTCAAGAAAGGTGTCCACATTTGCGTTCTTGAACTCCGTTCGTTGTCACTGCCGAACCTTCTTGATCTTCACTTCAAATTGGTTTTGGGCCTTCCTAGCGAAGTTTTGAAGATCTTTTGGACCTGCGATTTATCATCGAGAAGAACACCCACGTAAATCTGGAAAATCATCAACTATAACTAGACCAAAGAATTTCCACGAGACTCTTGTAAGAGTTGGGACCAAAGAGATCCATGTGAAGTAGCTCGAGTGGCCTCTTCGTGGTCATGATGTTCTTCACGGATGCCTTCCTCCAACCTGTTTACACCTTGACAAACCTTGCAAAGTCTATCCTTATCAAATATGACATCATTAACTCAAGGATATGATTCCCTTAATAAGCTTGTCAAGGTTTACGCATACCAACATGACCTAATCGTCGTATGCCATAACCAGCCTTTTGAGGATTTAGCAATGAAGCAAGTTTTAGGTTGAGCCTTTTTAGTGAAATCAACAATGTATAGATCACCTCTACGCACACAGTAAAGACCATTTTATGATTGTCTCGTGAAACACTTGCAATCTACTTGATAAATAGAACATTGAAAGCGAAATCAGCAAGTCTGAATCTTGAAAGTAAGTTGTAACCAAAGAGATTCAACGAGCATAACATTTTGTATGGAGCTATCATGTGAGATGGCCACCTTATCGAGGCCAACCACCTTACCCTTTGAGTTGTCACGAAGTGACATACTTTCAAGGACTATCATTATCGGCAAGCTCATGAAACATGTTTTATCTCCGTCATGTGATCGATACATCCACTATCAAGAACCCATTCCTTTCCTCGACATATATCCCGAAGATTTGCCATAAGACCAAAATGTCTCATTGCATCATCAAGATCGAAGTCACTATCATCATCCTCATCATAGTATCCATGTTCAACATCGTCATGTGGTGGATCAAATCCTAGAGAGGGTGATTCATTAGAATGAGTTTGACAATAATCTTGTCTATGAATTCTTATAGCTTGGAAATAATGTCACTAATAATACCAACATTTCCTTTGGCACGAATAAGGTTTGTAAGCTCAAATAGCGATCACCAAACATAGGATCACTAGTATTCATTTTGCTCAAAGCAATGGATTTATGGAGAATTTCATCTAGATTTTCAAGGAATAATCTGGAAATCGTTCCTCAAGAAATTTCCATATAGTGTAGGCATACTCAAAAGTAGGCAAGATTCTAATCAAGTTTCTAGCAATCCTCTAATGATAAGTTCGCAGTTCTAAGATTCCTAACCATGTCAATAGCTTCATCAAGGGTAGGATGCATAGGATCAACATAAGGTGCACAAGGGCTAGCAATGTACTTGTTAAAATGATATTGATTGAAAATAACAAGCATCTCATTTTCCACTCACGAAAATACTCTCCATCAAGAATAGGCACTCTATGTCTAAGACTCCCAAAGTAGACTCATCCATCTTCCTCCAATGGTGATTAAACCAAGGCAATGGAGACCAAAGCTACTGATACCACTTGTAGGACCTTGAGAAGAGGTGTCTAGAGGGGGTGATTAGACACTAAGTACCAAAGTTGCAGTTTTAGTTTCTTTAAAGTTTGAGTGGAGTTTAGGCACAAGTTTAACATTCATAACATATAGCAAGCAAGCATGCAAAGAGTATATGAGCAGCGGAAATAAAGCATGCAACTTGCAAGAATGTAAAGGAAGGATTGGAGGATTCAAGCATGAATTTGGAACACGGATGTTTTTAGCGTGGTTCCGATAGGTGCTTGCTATCGTACATCCACGTTGATGGAGACTTCAACCCACGAAGGGTGGCTGTTGCGTGAGTCCACGGAGGTCTCCACCTGAAGGGTCCACGAAGAAGCAACCTTGTCTATCCCACCATGGCCGTCGCCACGAAGTACTTGCCTCACTAGCGGTAGATCTTCCGCAGTAGGCGATCTCCTTGCCTTACAAACTCCTTGGTTCAACTCCACAGTCTTGTCGGAGGCTCCCAAGTGACACCTAGCCAATCTAGGAGGCGCCACTCTCAAGAAGTAACAAATGGTGTGTTGATGATGAACTCCTTGCTCTTGTGCTTCAAATGATAGTCTCCCCAACACTCAACTCTCTCTCATAGGTTTTGAATCTGGTGGAAAGAAGATTTGAGTGGAAGCAACTTGGGAAGGCTAGAGATCAAGATTCATATGGTAGGAATGGAATATCTTAGCCTCAACACATGAGTAGGTAGTTCTTTCTCAAAAATAGGATCTTTGGAAGTGTAGGTTCACTTTGATGGCTTTCTCCACGAATGAAGAGGAGGTGGAGGGTATATATAGCCTCCACACAAAATCTAATCGTTACACACAATCTACCAAACTCGGTGGGACCGAATCGTTAAACTCGGTCGAGACCGATTTATAAGTAATGTGACCGTTAGGGTTTTCGGTGGGACCATAATGCAACTCGGCGGGACAGATTCGGTTAGGGTTAGGGCATAACATAATCTCGGTAGACTGATTACACAAACTCGGTGGGACCAATTTTGGTAATAAGATTTCGAGAGAGTTGGTCGAGCAAACTCGGTTTGACCGATTATCAAACTTCGGTGCGACCGATTTTGATAATAAGTTAACGAGAGAGTTTGCAATGTAATCTCGGTAGTACCGATTGCTCAAACTTCGGTGAGACCGATTTTGATAATGGACATACGGAGAGATTACAATCCCATCTCGGTGAGACCGATGTCCTATTGGTGAGACCGATTTGCCTAGGATTTGTGGCGATGGCTAAGACATCCAAACTCGGTGGCGCCGGATAGAAAGAATCGGTGGGGCTGAGTTTGACTTTAGGTTTAGGACATATGTGTGGAAGTGGGAAAGTAGTTGAGGGTATTTGGAGCATATCACTAAGCACTTGAAGCAAGAGGCTCATTAAGCAACACCTCATCCCTCCTTGATAGTATTGGCTTTTCCTATAGACTCAATGTGATCTTGGCTCACTAAAATGTAAAATGAAGAAGTCTTGAGCTTGAAGCTTTAGCCAATCCTTTGTCCTTAGCATCTTGAAGGGTTCCCACATCCTTTAGTCCATGCCACTCCATTGTTGAACTTATAAAACATACTAGATAAAAGTGTTAGTCCAACAAGAGATATGTTGTCATTAATAACCAAAACCACCTAGGGAGCACTTGTGCTTTCAAGAACTCCTTAAGAAAAGTTCTCCAAAAGTTACCTATGAAAGAATCTTTTGAAGCATCTGAGTCGTCAAAAAGCGTTTTGACTACTTGTGAAGCCAAAGCGGACTCCATATGAGTCATATATCCATGTTTTAGTTAACCTGCAAAACTGATTCGAGCGACAATTACAGACTAGTTCTTGTGTAGTTGCACTCAATTTTTCCATCCTACTTCACTAAACATCTCCATATGAGATCCAATTACTTGTAGAAATGCAAGAGACCTCGGTTACGGATGCACTAGGTCCATAGCTGGGACTTTGTGTGTGTTCTCGAAATGGGTTTGTCAGTGCTCATTAAGAAAGTTTCTATACAAGTTTACGAGCGAACTCCGTAAGAAAAGTTCTCCAAAGTTCCCTATGAAAGAATCCTTTGAAGCATCTGGTTTTCTAAGCGTTTTGACTACTTGTGGAGCCAAAAGCGGACTCGTATGAGTCAGATATCCATGTTTGATTAACCTTTGCATAAAAGCGATTCGAATGATAATTCTGAGACTAGTTCTTGTGTAGTTGCACTTTCGATTTTGTCCATTCTACTTCACTAAAATCTCCATATGAGATCCAATTACTTATGCGGAAATGCAAGAGACCTCGGTTATGAGGATGCACTAGTTCCATAGCTGGGACTTTGTGTATGTTCTCGAAATCGCGTTTGTCGAGTGCTCATTAAGCAAGTTTCTATACAAGTTTCGAGCGAACTCCTTAAGAAAAGTTCTCCAAGGTTCCTTATTAAAGAATCCTTTGAAGCATCTGGTCTTCATAAATGTTTTGACTACTTGTGGAGCCAAAAGCGGACTCCGTGTAAGTCGAGATATCCATGTTTGATTAACCTGCATGGCCTGATTCGAGCAGCGATTCTGAGACTAGTTTTGTTTAGTTACTCGATTTTTTCATTCTACTTCACTAAACATTTCCATATGAGATCCAATTACTTTCGGGAAATGCAAGAGACCTCGGTTATGATGATGCACTAGGTCCATAGCTGGGACTCTTGTGTATGTTCTCGAAATGCATTTGGCGAGTGCTCATTAAGAAATATTCTATACAATTTTACGAAAGAACTCCTTAAGAAAAGTTCTCCAAAGATTCCCTATGAAAGAATTATTTTAAGCATCTGGTGCGTCAAAAGCGTTTTGACTACTTGTGGAGCCAAAAGCGGACTCGGTATGAGTCGGATATCCATGTTTCGATTAACCTTTGAGCAAAACTGATTCGAGCGACATTTCGGACTAGTTCTTGTGTAGTTGCACTCGATTTTTCCATTCTACTTCACTAAACATCTCCATATGAGATCCAATTACTTGTAGGAAATGCAAAGAGACCTCGGTTATGATGATGCACTAGTTCCATAGCTGGGACTTTGTGTATGTTCTCGAAATGTGTTTGTCAGTGCTCCTTCAAAAAGTTTCTATACAAGTTTCGAGCGAACTCCTTAAGAAAAGTTCTCCAAAAGTTCACTATGAAAGAATTCTTTTGAGAATCTGGTCATCACAAACGTTTTGACTACTTGTGGAGCCAAAGCGGACTCTGTATGGTCGAGATATCCATGTTTCGATTAACACTCGCATAAGCTGATTCGAGCAGCGATTCTGGACTAGTTCTTGTGTATTTGCACTCGATTTTTCCATTCTACTTCACTAAACATCTCATATGAGATCCATTTACTTGTAGGGAAATGCAAGAGACCTCGGTTATGATGATGCACTAGGTTTATAGCTGGGACTTTATTTATGTTCTCGAAATGCGTTTGTCAGTGCTCATTAAGAAAGTTTCTATAAAGTTTCTGAGCGAACTCCTTAAGAAAAGTTCTCCAAGGTTCCCTATGAAAGAATTCTTTGAAGCATCTGGTGCGTCACAAGCGTTTGACTACTTGTGGAGCCAAAACAGACTCCGTATGAGTCGGATATCCATGTTCTGTTAACACTCATGAACTGATTCGAGCAGCGATTCACAGACTAGTTCTTGTGTAGTTGCCCTCGATTTTTCCATTCTACTTCACTAAACATCTCCATATGAGATCCAATTACTTGTGAGGAAATGCAAGAGACCTCGGTTATGAGGATGCACTAGGTGCATAGCTGGGACTTTGTGTATGTTCTCGAAATGCGTTTGTGTGCTCATTAAGAAAGTTTTGTATACAAGTTTCGAGCGAACTCCTTAAGAAAAGTTCTCTAAAGTTCCTATGAAAGAATCCTTTGAAGCATCTGGTCATCACAAACATTTTGACTACTTGTGGAGCCAAAAAGGACTCCGTATGAGTCGAGATATCCATGTTTGATTAACATTACATAAAACTTATTCGAGCAGCGATTCTGAGACTAGTTCTTGAGAAGTTGCACTCGATTTTTTCCATTCTACTTCACTAAACATCTTCATATGAGAGCCAATTACTTGTAGGGCAATGCAAGAGACCTCGGTTATGATGATGCACTAGGTCCATAGCTGGGACTTTGTGTATGTTCTCGAAATGCATTTGTGTGCTCATTAAGAAAGTTTTGTATACAAGTTTCGAGCGAACTCCTTAAGAAAATTCTCAAAATTTCCCTATGAAAGAATCCTTTGAAGCATCTGCGTCGTCACAAACGTTTTGACTACTTGTGGAGCCAAATCGGACTGAGTATGGTCAGAGATATCCATGTTTCGATTAACACTGCATGGCTGATTCGAGCAGCGATTCTGAGACTAGTTCTTGTGCAGTTGCACTTGATTTTTCCATTCTACTTCACTAAACATCTCCATATGATATCCAATTACTTGTGAGAAATGCAAGAGACCTTGATTATGATTATGCACTAGGTCCATACACGGGACTTTGTGTATGTTCTCGAAATCGTTTGTCGAGTGCTCATTAAGAAAGTTTCTATACAAGTTTGAATGAACTCCTTAGAAAAGTTCTCGAAAACTTCCTATGAAAGAATCCTTTGAAGCATATGGTCGTCACAAATGTTTGACTACTTGTGGAGCCAAAGCGGACTCCGTA
This sequence comes from Aegilops longissima, assembly GCA_021605205.1. Taxonomy (NCBI): domain Eukaryota; kingdom Viridiplantae; phylum Streptophyta; class Magnoliopsida; order Poales; family Poaceae; genus Aegilops; species Aegilops longissima. The sequence continues at coordinate 8,675 of JAHIAM010000531.1, forward strand.
TGAGTCATATATCCAAGTTTTATTTACACTTATAAAACTGATTCGAGCAGCGATTCTGAGACTTGTTCTTGTGTAGATGCACTCGATTTTTCCATTCTACTTCTAAACATCTCCATATGAGATCCAATTACTTGTAGGAAATTCAAGAGACCTCGGTTATGAGGATGCACTAGGTCCATAGCTGGGACTTTGTGTATGTTCTCAAAATCGTTTGTCGAGTGCTCATTAAGAAATTTTCTACAAGTTTCTGAGCGAACTCCTTAATAAAACTTCTCCAAGGATCCCTATGAAAGAATACTTTGAAGCATCTGGATTATTGATAAACGTTTTGACTACTTGTGGAGCCAAAAGCGGACTCCATATAGTCGGATATCCTTGTTTGATTAATACTCATAAAACTAATTCGAGCAGCGATTCTGAGACTAGTTCTTGTGTAGTTGCACTCGGTTTTTTACATTCTACTTCACTAAACATCTCCATATGAGATCCAATTACTTGTAGGGAAATGCAAGAGACCTCGGTTATGAGGATGCACTATGTCCATAGCTGGGACTTTGTGTATGTTCTTGAAATGCGTTTGTGTGCTCATTAAGAAAGTTTTGTATACAAGTTTCTGAACGAACTACTTAAGAAAAGTTCTCCAAAACTTCCTATGAAAGAATCCTTTGAAGCATCTGTCCTTCACAAGCGTTTTGACTACTTGTGGAGCCAAGCGGACTCCGTATGAGTCGAGATATCCATGTTTAAGTTAACCTTTATAAGCGATTCGAGCAGCGATTCTGGACTAGTTCTTGTGTAGTTGCACTCGATTGTTTCCATTTTATTTCACTAAACATCTCCATATGATATCCAATTACTTGTGAGAAATACAAGAGACCTTGGTTATGATGATGCACTAGGTCCATAGCTGGGACTTTGTGTATGTTCTCGAAATCGTTTGTCGAGTGCTCATTAAGAAAGTTTCTATACATGTTTAGAATGAAATCCTTGAAAAGTTCTCCAAAAGTTCCTATGAAAGAATCCTTTGAAGCATATGGTGCGTCATAAATGTTTTGACTACTTATGGAGCCAAAGCGGACTCGTATGAGTCGAGATATCCATGTTTGAGTTACTGCGCAAAACTGATTCGAGCAGCGATTAGAGACTAGTTCTTGTGTAGATGCACTCAATTTTTCCATTCTACTTCACTAAACATATCCATATGAGATCCAATTACTTGTAGAAATGCAAGAGACCTCGGTTATGAGGATGCACTAGGTCCATAGCTGGGACTTTGTGTATATTCTCGAAATGTGTTTGTCAGTGCTCATTAAGAAAGTTTCTATACAAGTTTCTGAATGAACTCCTTAAGAAAAGTTCTCCAAAGTTCCCTATGAAAGAAAACTTTGAAGCATCTGGTGCGTCACAAATATTTGGACTACTTGTGGAGCTAAAGCGGACTCCGTATGAGTCGGATATCCATGTTCCAATTAACCTTCATAAGCTGATTGCGAGCAGCGATTCTGAGACTAGTCTTGTGTAGTTGCACTCGATTTTTCCATTCTACTTCACTAAACATCTCCATATAATATCCAATTACTTGTAGGAAATGCAAGAGACCTCGGTTATGAGGATGCACTAGGTCCATAGCTGGGACTTTGTGTATGTTCTCGAAATCGCGTTTGTCGAGTGCTCAATAAGAAAGTTTCTATACAAGTTTACGAGCGAACTCCTTAAGAAAAGTTCTCCAAAAGTTCCATATGAAAGAATACTTTGAAGCATCTGGTGCGTCACAAACATTTTGACTACTTGTGGAGCCAAACGGACTCCGTATGAATTAGATATCCATGTTTGATTAACATTGTGCAAACCTGATTCGAGCAGCGAGTTATAGACTAGTTCTTGTGTAGTTGCACTCGATTTTTCCATTCTACTTCACTAAACATCTCCATATGAGATCCAATTACTTGTAGGAAATGCAAGAGACCTCGGTTATGAGGATGCACTAGGTCCATAGCTTTGGGACTTTGTGTATGTTCTCGAAATCGTTTGTTGAGTGCTCATTAATAAAAGTTTCTATACAAGTTTGAATGATTTAAGAAAACTTCTCCAAAGATTCCTATGATGAAAACCTTTGAAGATTATGAGTGCGTCACAAGCGTTTTGACTTCTTGTGGAGCCAAAGCGGACTCGTATGAGTCGAGATATCCATGTTTGATTAACCTTTGCAAAACTGATTCGAGCGACCATTACATACTAGTTCTTGTGTAGTTGCACTCGATTTTTCCATTCTACTTAACTAAACATCTCCATATCAGATCCAATTACTTGTAGGAAATGCAAGAGACCTCGGTTATGAGGATGCACTAGGTCCATAGCTGGGACTTTGTGTATGTTACGAAATGCGTTTGTGGAGTGATCATTAAGAAAGTTTATATACAAGTTTACGAGCGAACTCCTTAAGAAAAGTTCTCAAGGTTCCTTATTAAAAATCCTTTGAAGCATCTAGTTGTCACAAATGTTATGACTACTTGTGGAGCCAAAAGCGGACTCCGTGTAAGTCGGATATCCATGTTTAGATTAACCTGAGCAAAACTGATTTCGAGCAGCGATTCTGAACTAGTTCTTGTGTAGTTACTCGATTTTTCCATTCTACTTCACTAAACATATCCATATAAGATCCAATTACTTGTAGGGAACTGCAAGAGACCTCGGTTATGATCATGCACTAGGTCCATAAATGGGACTTTGTTTATGTTCCCAAAATGTGTTTGTCGAGTGCTCATTATGAAAGTTTCTATACAATTTCTGAGCGAACTCCTTAAGAAAAGTTACCCAAAGGTTCCCTATGAAAGAACCCTTTGAAGCATGTGGTCATCACAAATGTTTTGACTACTTGTGGAAGCAAAACAGACTCCGTAAAGTCGAGATATCCATGTTTGATTAACCTTTGCATGAAAGCGATTCGAATAGCGGTTACAAACTAGTTCTTGTGTAGTTGCACTCGATTTTTCCATTCTACTTCACTAAACATCTCCATATGAGATCCAATTACTTGTAGGAAAATGTGAGAGACCTCGGTTATGAGGATGCACTAGGTCCATAGTTGGGACTTTGTGTATGTTCTCGAAATGCATTTGTCGAGTGCTCATTACGGAAGTTTCTAGAAGTTTACTGAGCGAACTCCTTGAGAAAAGTTCTCCAAAGGTTCCCTATGAAAGAATTCTTTGAAGCATCTGTGCGTCACAAAGCGTTTGACTACTTGTGGAGCCAGCAGACTCCGTATGGTCAGATATCCATGTTCCTGTTAACACTCATAAAACTGATTCCGAGCAGCGGTTCTGAGACTAGTTCTTGATTTCTTGAGTTCTTTGAGCCCGTTCTAAGTGTTCTTCACGATGCAGGTCTTCTAAACTTTTGCCTTGATATTTGTGATTGGAATGAAGCTAATTCTTGATTCTATGCAACCCTTCACATCACGGGCGGCTGAAGATGTGACTTCATGGGTCTTAGATTGGATGACCGAAAACACACTACAAGGCACCGGCAAGTGAATTGCCCGTGCCCTTCCACTCGATCCTCCAGTTGGCGGTGCCGTCGCATCTATGAAGAAAGGAACTTTCAAATCACTATATGCAAGTGTTGATGAAGCCTTTGAAACCAAGCAAGCTCAAGGACCAAATTCCTCGTCAAGGAATTATTATATGTGCCTCGAACAGTCTATCGAATTACAGCGAAGACTATGAGTCCTATCAAGAGCCACGACTCGAATGATGAAGAAGTCGTTGGCATCATGAAGAATATCTTGTTCAACATCATCCATGGCGTTCCGTCAATTTCCATGATTTCTTCATGAGGACTCGCGAATATTGCCATGTCACCTTTTGATTTGAAGCCTTATCGCCTTGGATTATGAGATTCATCGGTCAAGATCTTCTTGAACTACAAAGTGATACTTTGAACCCTGCATGCTACACGCCCCTATTGAAGTCCTCAAGCGGCCAATTGCCTCGGTGATGAAAAGGGAAGCTGCTGCTGTAATAGATGAAGGCATTCGTCCATTGGATGGACAGTTTAAAACAGCATCTTACTCCACCAATGATGACTCGCCACCCATGACTTAGCGACAAATACCTCGGTTAAGCAAAGTCCTCAAGCTCTGCGAGGTGATGGTGATCGTGAGTTACTCCTCGGTCTTCATCGGAAGGTTGATCGCAATCACAAGTGGGTCAACGTCGGTTTGGCACTATTCTTCTAACATGACCTCAACTCAAAATGCGATGAAGAAAAACCACTACTATCTTCATAGAAACCTTCAAGCGCTCACGGGCTGTTCTGTCACATGTCTACAATGAAGAAGAACTGAAATCAATGGGACTCAAGGAAGAATTTGGTGATGCGCACCTCCTCCGAAGAAATTCAAGAAGGTCAAAGTTCCTTCCTTGGTGGCAGCTCCTATTCTTCATCTCGCGACAACGGTGAAAATGAAGATTTGGAAGACACTGCTGCTGGTCCTACTTGACAAACAACCCCGACAATCTTTGGCGCTCCGTCTTAAACTTGAAATTCTTCAAGAGCGTTAGTCCTCGGTTTGATCCTTTTGGTCATTCGATGACAAAGGGAGAAATTTGAGTTAGTCTTCAAGCGGTCTCGTTTTTGTCTATATACAATATTTTATTAAGTTACAACTCTCGTTCTTCGAAACCTTTTATTGGATCGAGTTGTAATCTTAAACCCGATGGTGCTTTGATACTTTTGATGCATTATGTTTTGCTCTATGCTCGATTACAGTAGTATTGATATCGTTGATCCTTGTTATGCTCGATCCTCATGAGCTCGGTGAAAATCTTCAAATCGATTTGGGATCGATACTCATGAAGAGTTTCAAATTCCTCATCGCATTGGGCTCACGATACTCTTTATGCATTATTTTGCATGCTCTGCATATCATCAAGCACCATATTTCATCATGCATTTCAAATTCTTCATACTATATGTCAAATCGTGTATGAATTACAAGATATAGGGGAGATCTCCATGACTCAATTCCTCAAATGTGCATTGCCTCAAAAGCATTTCCTCACTATACACACCTTGAGGAGTTCTTCTATATCTTGCAATCAAATTCCTCATTATCGATGTTACACTTCATATGTTTATCCCGTTGAAAACTTAACCTATGTTGTCATCAATCACCAAAAGGGGAGATTGTAAGTGCATCTAGTGCCCTTAGTGATTTTGGTGTATTGAAGACTTATAGGTTAAGTAATGATCGTTGTGAGTGTACACAGGTCTATAAGTCTATGAGGTTTGATAATTACGATAAAAATCGACCCTAAAAATGAATTTCTTAATTTGAAGAATTTGATATTCGAAGACTTTAGAAGACTTTGAAAGTGAAGAAATTGGTGTGATTACGAAGACTTGGTAATCGCTTGAGGAATATGAGCGTGAAGACTTTTGTTTTCGTAGTTTCATTTTCTCTTTCTTGAGTCATAGGAAACACGTCTGTTAAAGATTCGAGAAATACTAAGGAAAAATTTCCATTTGATGCTCAACTCAAAATCCTACCTACCAATCCCTTGAGTGAAGCTTTGGAAATCTCATACAGTTCAGTCAATTTCTTGATGTGAGAGCGAAGCTCTTACAGTGTTGAGAATTTATTCGGCGAGGAGTTAAGAATCGCCGGTCTGAATTGCCTACGATGAGAACATGATGTACGAGAATTTGATACTCAAAATTCCGACCGTTCTTGCTTTCTTGGCTTGATTGTCACAAAATCTTATCCACCTAACGGTCATATCATTGAAGGGCATTTATGTCTTATCATGTCGGGCTGCTCCCTAGGCTATAAATAGCCGCCCCACAACCACTAGTTGGTTGGCTGCTCAGGAGAACTTGACACTTGTCATTTGAGAACAACCCATCCTCGGAGGAATTTGGCGAAAATCATCAAGTGAGGAAAAACCCAAAGTGAGGAAAAACCAAAACCAAACCCAACAAACCCAAAGTGATTGAGCATCGAAGAAATTGATCAGCGTGGATCAGCGCTTTTACCTTTGAAGACTGTGCTTCTTCCAGACGGTTAGGCGTCACGGTCTAAACATCAAGAGGAATTGTGGATCTTGGTGACCAAGTATGTGAAGGTTTGGAAGTCACTGAAGACTTACCACAGTGATTGGGCGAGTCTGCGTGACCTTAGTTCAAGGAGAATCGGTGAGGACTTGGTGTCTGAGCTGCGTGCTCGGTGGCCCAGGTGTCCGGGACTGCGTGTCCTCGAGTTTAAATACTCGGCCGCTCCAACAGGGCGTACAAGCGAGGGCAATGATTGGAACTGTTCTACAAATCATTGTCTTCACCAACCCTAATTGGTTCTATTTCCTCAACCCTTTCATTTCCTCATTCTGTGTTGAGTGTTTGTCATATCTGTGTTTGAAGACTTTGGTGAAGACTTTCTCAATTTCCTCGGTTCAATTTCTTGATCTGTTTGTCTTCATCTTGTGTTATCCTGTGATTCGCTACATACTCTGTGATTGTCTTCATTTCATCATGATGACTATGCTTATGTCTGTTATGCTTACTTCGAGTACTTATTCGCTGCATGTATTTCTTAGCTAAGGAATTTCCTCACGGCAAATTCCTCGATGAAAAATTTGTAATATTCATAAAATCGCCTATTCACCCCCCTCTAGTCGATATATTGCACTTTCAATTGGTATCGAGGCGAGTACTCCCTTGTTACGTGTGATTTTAGTTTAACCACAGGAGTTTTAGTTATATCGGCCGCGGGTATGATCAAGGTCTCGTGGGTGTCCTACCTTGATGGGACGGATTACCCCTCTTGGAAGAACAAAATGCGAATGCATCTTGAAGCAATTGACAACGATCTACGGTATGTTGTGACAAAAGGTGTTTCCTCGGTCACACCCTCTCTGAATGATGCTGATGTGAAGAGATTCAAGCAACTCGATTCTCAAGCGAAGAATATCATATGTGGCCATCGAGCAAAGGTCAATATGGAAGAGTGAGTGCTTTGGAATCGCCAAACTCATACAGGACGGCTGTCCAAAGTAAATGAAGGTGTTTCAACTCAGCGTGACTCTCGAGTTGATGTTCTTGGAATCTCTTCAACGCTTCAAAAGACTCGACAGCGAAAATGTTCAACAAACCTTGATCGCCTCACGACATCTCAAATGAGCTTCAAGCCTTTGGGTGCCTTGACATCACCGACCATGAGGTGGTGAAGAAATTACTAAGATAAGCGATTCCTCATTTGACACTCATGCGTGATGATACAAGAGCAGGTGACTACAAGTCTCTTGATCCTGGCGATATCCTCGAAGGCTAAATACTCACGAGTTCGACTTCTTTGAAAGAGATCTCTATGGTTACGGCTATGGAAGAACGCGTGCCACGAGGCCAAGGTGAATCTGAATACGAGAGTGAAGAATCGGTAGTAGCCTTGGAGATCTGAAGAATTTGGCAGAGCTAGCAACTTGCTTTCGTGAAGAAATTCAGAAATTCACAAGGCGTGGTGGTTTGGAAAATCCTCAAGAAGCGGTGATTCCTCATCTAGTGACTATAGCGAAGACTTTGCCACAAATGCAAGAAACCTGGTCACTATATCCAAGATTGTCCTCGATGGGAAAAGAATTGAAGAAGAAGAAACACAAGGATTCGATTACGATGGCGTGAAGAAGAAGAAGAAATCATCAAAATCTTCATCATCAAAATCCTCAAAACCTTCTTCTCACAAGAAGAGCAGCTCAAAAAAGGCTCGGGCATTCATTGGCAAGGAAATGGACTCTGAAGCTGAATCGAGGAAAATGAGGAAGAGGAGAATGCGAAGAATCCGAATCTGGTGTGGCTAGTCGGCTCTTGCTCTGCTTATGTTAGCAAGTCCATCTTCAACCTTGAAGAAAGCGACTCCAAACAAACTGATGAGGAAAATGATGACTCTGCTCCACCTATTGCTTCATGGCAAAAGGTGCCAAGGTACTCAATTACACCTCCTCTGAATCTAGTGAAAATGAATCGATGAGGATCTCAAGCCCACTACTCTAAACTTGCTAAGATTGCTATAAAACAACAAGGGCTTTTGAAAAGGTTCAAAACATGCTAGATAAGAGTGATGATATGTTGGGTGAAGAAATGGATCGCACTCAAGCCTGTTGAAAATCTTGAAGTTAGGTCTAGATTTGACAGCCTTCAAAGTCATCATAACACTCTCTTATCGATCATGAGAAACTTTCTTATGAATTTCTTCAAAAGCAAGATCTTGAGAAGCTAGGCGAGTTATGAAGATCTTGAAGAAGCGCGATTCATTACTTGCTCAACAAATCAGCGCTTCTCAAGAAGAATTTGTTCCTCCATGCTTAAAGTGCATTGAGCGTGAATCGCTAATTCTTCACTGAATGTTCAAATGCTTCAAGCTGTTACAAATTCTTCACCTGCCTCTGCTATCACTAATTCCTCACACGAGGACATTGCTGATATCCTTGCGATCACGGGGCTGAAGGAATTGTACATGATGGGCATGTACAAAAGCCTCAAAGGGCATCAAACTCTTTGTGATGTGCTTAAAAGCAGATCCTCAACGAGGAACCCTAGGAAAGAGGGTATTGCATTTGAGAGAAACTCAATGCTGATGGAGCGTCTTTGGAAGCTGGCGGTATCCCAAAACCTCATGGGTTGCTGCAAAGGGACCTCGAGTTGATCCATCTACCTTATCTGGTTTACATGTGAATTTCCTCATTACGATGATGAGTCATTTGACTCAAACTATAAACTGTTCAAAATCAGAATGGTGAAGTATTTGCTAGATATGTTGGCACTAAGCTGCGAGAGCAGGTCCCCTATGAAGAAAATCTGGGTTCCCAGAAATGTCTTGAAAGTCTTGGTGAATGTCCTCATGACACCACACATGAAGAAAAGGAACCCCAGATCAAATTCTTCATATGGACAAAATTCTTCATATGGATCCAAGTCCTCATTGGACCAAATTCCTCACATGGATCAAATTCCTCAAAGGATCAAAGTCCTCATATGATTATCATCGTGCTAATAACTCTGTTTAGCGAGGTAGAGCTAAGGGCTATGAATATGTGCATTATTCTTCAAACCAATATGTTCATAAGTCCTCGAAGAATTTCTACCTTATTCATATGCTTACCTAACCCCTCTTATGTGAAAGCGAAATGGTTTGGCCTCTATGCCACCATTCTCATATGGTGCTTCATGAGAATGATGAACTCTTTGCCACCCCTTGAGATGTGGGTGGTGAAGAAAAAGAACTAATCTCTTCTGCGGGGTCGGGTCTCGGGCGTGCCTTAACGTCTGAAGAATTTCTTTGGGGGCGACAAAAATGCTGAAAGGGCGCAGGCTAATCATGATGAAATGAACTTTCATTTCTGCGTCCTCATCTTGCTTATCTAATTGATCTTGGTGATGAAATTCATCGATGAACTTGATATCATATTCTTCACGATGAAGTATATGAGATCGTAAGTTATACTAATTCATCTGCGGGATGATCAACCCAAAACCCGCAGTGGGTTCTCGATAGTGGATGTACAAATCACATGGTGGTGACAAGAATCTATTGATGGATGCTCCCTTATCACCGTCACATCAAAGCATATCATCTTCTTTGACAAAGGCAAAGTCGGGTATTGGGACTTGGTAAGGTTGCTATCTCTAAGGACATGCACATGGACAAAGTCATGCTTGTTGAGTCTTTAGGATATAACCTCATGTCGGTCTCAATGCTTTGTGATCTTGATATGGTTGTTATCTTTGGAAATGTCGTTGTGTTGTGATTATGGAAGTGACAATTCCAAAGTCTTGAAGGCTTTAGGAGAGGAGACTTGTATATTGTTGATTTTCCACAGGACCACAACCAGCCGTGTGTCTACTTGCAAAAGCTTGAAAGTGGCTATGGCATCGACGACTTAGTCACATGAGCATGAGGAATTTACTGCAGCTTGCGAAGAAGAAGCATGTCATTGGCATTGAGAATGTCAAATTCCTCAAGGATCACTTATCACGAACTGTGAAGCTGGAAAAATGACCAAGGCCAAGCATCCGGTGAAGACTATCATGACCACTACTCGTCCTTGAATTGCTTCACATGGACCTCTTTGGTCCCAATCATTACTCGGTATCGTTAATGAAGCATCACTATATGGCTTTGTTATTGTTGATGATTACTCTCGTTACACATGGGTACACATTGTTACTTACAAAATCAAGTGCAGGAAATCTTCAAGCGATTTTCCTCGAGGCTTCAACCAACTTTGGTGTGAAGATCAAACACATCGAAGTGACAATGGAACTGAGTTCAAAATTCGGTCTTGATGATTATCTTGATGAACTTGGTATTACTCATGAGTTATCTGCTCCTATACTCCTCGGCAAAATGGGCGTCGTGGGCGCAAGAACAGAACTCTTGTTGAGATGGCTGCACTATGCTTGATGAATACAAAGCGCCTAGTCGTTTACGGATTGAAGCAATTGACCTGCGTGCCACATCATCAACAGTATATCTTCTAAATTCTTCAAAAAGACTGCCTATGAACTCCTCATGACAAGAAACCCAATGTAAGTTATTTCAAAGTCTTGATGCTAAATGCTGGATTAGAGATCCTCACCACACCTCTAAATTTGCAAGAAAGCACATGAAGGTTTATGCTTGGTTCGAAAGGACTCGCACACCTCTGAGTCTTCAACATCGCACTTCACAAGATTGTTGACCTTTGTAGATGTGCGGGATTCGATGAAACTAATGGCTGCAAAAAGGCACCTACCTACTGCGTTAGGCGAACCAGCACTGAGGATTCCATCAGGTTCAAGGCAGCGAGGATGTCATTCCCTCTTGAAAAGCTGCTGAAGAATTCATTCTGTCTGTGAAGACGTCGGTGATGCACTGAAGAAAATCTTTGAAGAAAATGGTCTTGAGAAAATGATCAAATTCCTCGAAGACAACCAGCTCATCCTCGCGTTGCAAAAGAAGTACAAGTTGACAAGATCATCGATGACATTGAAGCGCGGGTCCTCTCACTGCTCAAAAGCTTCACATTTATCTAACTTTTGTGGGCACTATGCTTTTGTCTATCCACAGAGCCCACTAAGGTAGATGAAGCATTTCGGAGCAGGTGGATTCAGGCCATGCAAGAAGAATTACATCGATTCGAGCTCAACAACGTCAGGGACTGGTCAGCGTCGGATCCTATAAGCATAATATCATTGGCACAAAGTGGATCTATCGCAACAAGCAAGATGAAAATGGTCTTGTGGTGAGGAATAAGAGCCGCGACTAGTAGCTCAAGGCTACGAGTTGAAGGAATTGATTTGATGAAACTTTTGCACTGTTGCTAGACTTGAGTCTATTACATATATTACTAGCCTATGCTAACCATCACAATATCACTCTATATCAAATGGATGTGAAAAGTGCATTCCTCAATGGTAAGCTTGAGGAAGAAGTATATGTTACTCAACCCCGGGTTTTGAAGATCCAAGAATCGACAAAGTCTTGAGACTAAATAAGGCCCTCTATGGCCTCAAGCAAGCCCTCGGGCGTGGTATGATACGTTGAAGGAATTCTTCATGAAGAATGGCTTCACACCAGTTCACTCGACCCTACTCTCTTTACTAAATCTTATGATGGTGAACTGTTTGTGTGCCAAATATATGTTGATGATATTATCTTTGGCTGTGCTAACCAACGTTATAGTGATGAATTTGCCTATATGATGAGTGAAGAATATCAAATGTCTATGATGGGAGAGTTGAAATTCTTCTTAGGTCTTCAAATTAAATCAACAACACAATGGCATATTCATATCTCTAGGAGAAATACCTCAAAGATGTCTGAAGAAATTGGCATGCAAGATTGCAAAGCGTCAAAATTCCTATGCCCACAAATGGCCATCTATGCCTTGATGAAAATGGTATTGACTTGATCACAAGGTATACACGCTCCATGATTGGTTCTTTATTGTACTTATGTGCATCTAGGCGGATATAATGCTTAGTGTTTGCATGTGTGCCCGATTTCAAGCTACACCAAAGAATCACACCATAAAGGCTGTGAAGCATATTCTTGATATCTAGCTCACACACCAACACTAGGATTATGGTACCCCAAGGGCTCTACTTTTGATCTCATTGGATATTCGACTCGACTATCTTTGGTGATCGTGTGGACCGCAAGTCAACATCTGGTACTTGTCATTTCCTCGGACGATCTTTGGTGCATTGGTCCTCGAAGAAGCAGAACTGTGTATCCTTTGTCCCCTGCGGAAGCTGAATACATTGCTGCTGGCTCGTGTTTGTGCTCAATTACTATGGATGAAGCAAACCCTCAAGGACTCTGGCATCAACGTGAAGAATGTGCCTCTCTCTGTG
>JAHIAM010000532.1:0-39602 GCA_021605205.1 Aegilops longissima
ACTCCAATAAGAAGAAGAAGTCCAAGATGAACAAAAGAAGGGCCAAGAACAAGTCAAGAAATCGCCAAGATTGTTTGCTTCAAGTGCAAAGTAGAAGGGCATCATGTTAGATCTTGCCCATTGAATAAGAAGGCCATTAGTGTCAAGCAACAAGGGAAGAGGGCACAAGTTCAATCTCATGCTCAACCTCAAGTTGAAGAAAGGCCACTTCCCAAGAAGGCTCAAGTTAATGCTTCTCTTGTTGAGAAATCAAGTGAGAAGAAAGTGAAGAGTAGACGTTGCTACTTATGTCGTGAGAAAGGCCACGTCGCTTCTTCATGCACTAGTGGTAACTTATCCAACCCAATTATTATTGATGATGTCTATTCTCTTGGGAAGGATAAGGTTGGCAATGTGTTTGCCAAGTTTGTTGGTACTCAAAGTGGTGTCAAGAAAAGAACCATTTGGGTGGCCAAGCCTATTGTGACTAACCTCTTAGGACCCAACTTGGTTGGGGACCAACTAACTCAAACTTGATCAATAGGTGTTGTTGGAGGTCATTGGAGACTTGGCTACATTATAAAGATTTAAGGGTCCTCATCATTCATATTGTGTCAAGCCAAGTCATTCGGATTATCTTTCTATCATATATCCAATGTTCCTCCTTGTGGTAACTCGTGCTTAAATTGCTTACATTAAAATTTACTTGTCCCTTAGCATGTTGTGGTTTTGTATCTTGCATGTGCTTGTATATGTTGTGCTTCCAAATTGCTTATCTTGAGAAATCAAGTATGTGCATGTTGGTTTGCACAACATGTACATGTGTGTTGTGTGTTGAGCCTTTTGCATCTTGTTTATTTCTTAGTTGGCTCTTGTGAGAGATTAATGGAATATCCTATTATGTGGGAGTGATGTGCTTTGTGCACCTCACAATCCTATAAACGTGTGTACATGAGTAATACCATCTAGTATTGATATTTCAAGATTATCTAGTCTCTAGGTGGTATATCTCTCATGAGAAATTCAAATTCTAAATTTTCAATTAATTATCTCTTGTTGGATCCTTTTAATTGCCTCTTGTCTATCTTTAATTGGTATCACATTATGGGGGAGTAATATGCTATGTGTGTATTACTAGCCTAGAAAATGTGTACATTTGAGATATTGTCACCTAGAATTGATATTGTAAATTATCTTGTTCCTAGGTGGCATGATAGCTCTACAAGTTGCAATTTGCTTGTGTTTGGTGTGAAGATGTTGTCGGTTATCCTTGTTATCTACCACCAGGAATTATTTCCAAATACTTCTTGTCTTTTGACAATTGGTACTCACTTTTGTGTGGTAGAATTTATTGATCTTTTTTTCTTTGGCTTTATTTATTTATTTTTGCCTTTTCTCTTGCCAAGGTTTGTGTCAACTCCCATTGCCTTCCGTGCCACTTGAGGATCTTGTTGTTTTCTTGATCTTGTCTAGTGTTTTCCTTGATATAGTGAACGTGGTGATCCTACCTTGTGCATTTGTATTCAAATTCAAATTCTCTATAATGCACAACTCGTGGGGGAGCTATCCTATTCTCTATAAAATACTCATCTTGTGATCCTTATCAAGTGTGTGTTTGTGGAAGGCAAGCCGCTTTTTGGTACTTTGTGCCATCATGAAACTTTGTAGAGGGCTTGGTTTATTTGGAACCATTCTCTCTTTTGGGAGTTTGACATCCTTCTTTTGAGTGTATCAATGGATATCTCATTCCTTGATGTATCTTTGGGATATCCTCCAAGTGATGATTTATTCATTTGGTATATTTTCTTCGCTTGGTATTTCTTTGTCTTTTGGTCTTGGTTCTTGAAAGTCTTGAGCATGCATATTTACTTCTTGTAGTTTCTTTGGCATGCTTTCTTTATTTGACCCAATTTATAGGGAAACTCCACCAAGTATCAAATTGGATGAGATGTGCATGAAATTCATTTTCATATATATATATATATATATATATATATATATATATATATATATATATATATGCACATATTTATGTGTACTTTGTCCTATGCATTGGTGTTTCTAACTATTTGGTCCCGATGAGTTTGGGTACCGCTTAGTTTGTGTTGTTCTTATAGGAACATTTGGAGATGCATTGATGCTCGGCTCACTCACAAGGAAGGTGTTGTCACCATGTGCATATTGAGTCAAGCTAGGATGATCCATGAACTACCGTCTACCTTCATTTGGTATCTACTACATCCTTCCAATGGTATCTCTTGTAACAAGTATCATCATCTAGTTGGTTCAGTTGATATCTTTTGATAGCTTGCTTTAATTGGTATCTTTTGATTGTTTGATTGCTTGTTTCTCTCTTTGTTATGTCTTTGTGGCATATCATTCTTTTGCAATCTTGGTGCCTCAATATAGTTGGTCTTCCTCCAAGTATTACCTTTGGATATGTGTATGGCATTCCACTCTCTTGTTGAGAAATACACAACTTTTGGAGGAACACCTTTTATATTGGTCTTCTTAGCTTTTCGCCCATTTTGGCAATCGATGCCAATGGGGGAGAAGTTTCAGAGAGTTTTGTGGAGAAGTCTTCAGAGTTTTCTCCTTGCTTTGGTTTTGTTCCTAAGCATTTGCATCTCATACGCATGCATTATTGGTTGTTGCATTGCATGGTGATGCATAATTCCTTATATAAACTCTCTTGAAAGTGATTGTCATCAATTACCGAAATGGGGGAGATTGAAAGGACATGCGGTGCCCCCATGTGTGGTTTTGGTAATTGATGACATTATCTATGGACTAATGGTTGCATTGAGTTATATTTGAAGGATTTGTCCATAGGCATTTCTTGAAGTCCATGTGTTGGTTTCAAGGAGTTTATGTGTTGACCAAGGTGCTATCAAGGAATTATCCAAAGATTGGTCATGTGAGTGTTGAGCTTATTGCAAGCATGTCTTGAAGAAGAAGATTGTGTGATCATTCATGTTTACCTTCAAGACATCATCCAAACGAAGAGAGTTGGAAAGATTCAAGGTTGATCAAGACTAAGTCAAGAGTGAATCAAGTTGATCAACTCACAAAGCGTAGAAGATGTACCGAGAGGGATCAAGTGATCCCATGGTATGGTGAGCATTATCCATTTCACTTTGTGTACTAACCCATGGTCTATGTGAGAGTCTATGTGGGGTTAGGTACGTGTCCATGGGCTTGCGTCAAGAGGAAGATATCATACAACCCATGGAAAGGATGACATCAAGTGGTGATCGTCATCAAGATTGCCGTGTGCAAGTTCAAGTGGAGCATCACGAAGAGATCAAGTGCTTGAAGCTTGCCATCCATTGTGGTGGCAATGGGCTTGTGAAGATGTGCCGAAGAGTGGCTCACCCATAGTGGAGTATGAGGGAGCAATCATCTAGTCTCCATCGACCCATCGCAATCAAGAAAGGTGGTCCATCTTGAGGAGGACAAGATCGCCATCATCTAGCTCAAGTGGATCATGTGCAAGGCAAAGGTTTTCCTTAATAGGTTTTCTATTTTACGGTCTCATGGTGGTAGTTGGGAGACCGGGTTATAGGATCGATAGCCGTATTATCAAGGGGGGCTCAAGTGAGTAGCTTGATCGTATCGCTCGTCGAGAGCTCAAACCATTGCATCCTTGCATCATGTTTCTTGGTTCTTGTTTGGTTCTCTTTGTGAGTCTTAGAGCTTATGGTCATCTTTATGACAAGCTTGAGTTCATCAAAAACGGAGTTTGCATGCGTCTTCTATGATGTTTTCGTGTTGGAGGTTTTACGGTCTTTTCCGAGGAAGGGTTCTCACCATTTTCTTTTGGGCCTTTCTCATTTGCTTATTATTGGTATTTCTCTCAAGATTGTGTTAGCCCTTGTCTCTAGCTTTCCAACAAACTTGGTTTCGTCGAATTCGAGTCCAATGCAGAAGTTATGGTAGTTTTGGTGTTCGAAAAGGCTGCGGTATTATCATGGTAGGAGCGGAAGTAATTTTTACTACTGCCCTTGGGAGTGGTACTACCACTCTTGGGAGCGGTACTACCGCTTGGAGCAGTACTACATGGCTACTTCCATGGCTACTTCCGCTCGGGACCAAAAACTCGTCACAAGTCCAGCGGTGGTAGGCACGGATGTAATTTTTAGTACCGTCATAGCAGTAGTAATTGTGATGCCGAAGCGGTACTACCGCTTCAATCTTGAGCTGTGAGCATAACGGTTAGATTTTTCTCCACCTATAAAAGGGGGTCTTCTTCCCCATTGAGCCTTATCCTTTGAGCTCGTGTTCTTCCCCCATTGTTGACCTTCTTCGAGTTTGCTAACTCTCAATCCCTCCATGGATTCTTGCTAGTTTTTGAGGGAAAAGAGAGGAGATCTAGATCCACATTTCCACCAATCACTTTCTCCTCTAAGTGAGGGGAACCCCTTGGATCTAGATCTTGGAGTTCTTTGTGTTCTTCTTCGTTCTTCCTCTCATTTTCCTCCCAAGCATTAGTTGCTTTGGTGGGATTTGGGAGAGAAGGACTTGGGCACTCCGTGTTCCCTTGCCATTGCATTTGGTGCATCGGTTTGAGTTCTCCACGGTGATACATGGAAGTGAAGTTTGAGAAGCTTATTACTCTTGGGTTTTGGGCACCCTAGAGCTTGTTCCTCTTGGTGCCTTGGCGCCTAGACGGTTGGTGGTGTTCGAGCTCAATCATTGTGGTGTAAAGCTCGCAAGCGGGGTCTCCAATTAGGTTGTGGAGATCGCCTGAGCAATTTGTGCGTGCACCGTGACCGCCCCAAGGGTTGCCAAAGTGTATGGGTTCGTGACCGCCCCAAGGGTTGCCATTTGTATGGTTCGGTGACCGCCTCAAGGGTCCCTTAGTGGAATCACGACATCTTGCATTGGCGAGGCGGAGGAGATTACGGTGGCCCTAGTGGCTTCTTGTGGAGCATTGTGCTCCACACCGCTCCAAACGGAGATTAGCATCCGCAAGGGTGTGAACTTGGGATACATCGTCGTCTCCGCTGCCTCGGTTATCTCTTACCGAGCCCTTTACTTATGCACTTTACTTTGTGATAGCCATATTGTTCTTTGTCATATATCTTGCTATCACATAGTTGATTATCTTGCTTAGCATAAGTTGTTGGTGTGCATAGGTGAGCCTAGTTGTTTTAGGTTTTGTGCTTCACAAATTAACCGCTAGGTTTTTTCCGCATTTGTTCAAGCCTCAAACCGTAATTATTTTAAAGCGCCTATTCACCCCCCTCTAGGCGACATCCACGATCTTTCGATGGAGACTTCCAACTCAAGTTTTTCCTCATAAGATTGCATCAAGGCATCAACGATATGTTTGGTAAACGATTATTTTGACTATAATCATGGGGATAATTTAGCACGGATTGCAACAAGGAAATACAATCAATTAAAGAAACTTTCATAATTAAATTCCTTGAAATCCAAAATAGTGGGTTTAGCAACACCTAAGGTTTTACTTTCTTCAATCCCACTTTTATCAATTTTAGCATCATAATCTAAAAACTCTGAATTTTTAGAACGCCTTCTAGGTAAATGTATCTCATATTCAATCTCATCATTATCAAGATTCATATTGCAAAACAAAGATTTGATAGGGACACATCAATAACTTTCAGATCTTCATCTTTATTTTCATGGGAATCGGAAGAACACGCTTTTAATAAAGGCATTTTCATAGCACGCATCCTAGCGGTTCTTTCCTTGCATTCATCAATGGAAATTATCATGGCTTTGAGAGACTCATTGATATCATGCTTAGGATGAATAGATCTAAGCTTTAAAGAATCAACATCAAGAGAAATTCTATCAACGCTCCTAGCCAATTCATCAACCTTAAGCAATTTCTCTTCAAGCAAAGCATTAAAATTCTTTTGAGAATTCATAAACTCTTTAACACTAGTCTCAAATTCAGAGGGCATCTTATTAAACTTTCCATAAGAATTGTTGTAGGAATTTCCATAATTATTAGAGGAATTACTAGGATAAGGCCTAGGATTAAAGTTTCCTCTATACGCATTGTTACCAAAATTATTCCTACCAACAAAGTTCACATCCATAGATTCATTATTATTCTCAATCAAAGTATACAAAGGCATATCATTAGGATCGAAGAAACACTCTTAGTAGCAAATAATTTCATAAGTTCATCCATCTTCCACTCAAAACATTGATTTCTTCTATCGCATGCACTTTTTATTAGTAGATCTTTCAGGTGCCATTGAGAATAATTAACCATAATATTATCTAGGAGTTTAGCAGCATCTCATAAAGTGATTTCCATAAAAGTGCCTCCGTGGCGTCAATCTAAAAGATTTCTAGAAGCAAAATTCAATCAGGCATAAATTTTTGTATAATCATCCACAAATTCAAACCATGAGTAGGGCAATTATGATCATTAATTTCATTCTCTCCCAAGCTTGTGCAACATGTTCATGATCAAGTTGCTTAAAATTCATAATATCGCTCCTAAGAGAGATGATCTTAGCGGAGGAAAATACTTAGAGATAAAAGCATCTTTGCACTTATTCCAAGAATCAATACTATTTTTAGGCAAAGACGAAACCAAGCTTTAGCACGATCTCTAAGCTTAAAAAGAAAATAGCTTCAATTTAACAACATCATTGTCAACATCTTTCTTCTTTTGCATATCACACAAATCCATGAAGCTATTTAAATGAGTAGCGGCATCTTCGCTAGGAAGGCCGGCGAATTTATCTTTCATAACGAGATTCAATAAAGCATCATTGATTTCACAAGATTCAGTATTGGCAAGAGGAGCAATCGGAGTGCTAAGGAAATCATTATTGTTGGTATTGGTAAAGTCACACAATTTGGTATTATCTTGAGCCATAGTGACAAGCAAGCAATCCAACACACGAGCAAACAAGCGGACGTGAAAAAGGCAAATGGAAAAGAGAGGGCGAATAAAACGGCAAGGGTGAAGTGGGGGAGAGGAAAACGAGAGGCAAATGGCAAATAATGTAATGCGAGAGATAAGGGATTGTGATGGGTACTTGGTATGTTGACTTTTATGAGACTCCTAACATCTGCGCCAGAAATCCTTCTTGCTACGCCTTGAGCTTGCATTGGTTTTCCCAAGAGGAGAGGATGATGCAGCAGAGTAGCGTAAGTATTTCCCTCAGCTTTTGAGAACCAAGGTATCAATCCAGAGGAGGCCATGCCAAGTCCCTCGTACCTACACAAAGCAAATAACTCCTCGCAACCAACGCGAATAGGGGTTGTGAAGCCCTTCACGGTCACTTACAAGAGTGAGATCCGATAGAGATGATAGATAATATTTTTGGTATTTTTGGTATAAAGATGCAAAGTAAAATAAAAGGCAAAGTAAAAAGCAAAGCAATAATAAAGCGTGGGAAGATTAATATGATGAAAATAGACCGGGGCCATAGATTTCACTAGTGGCTTCTCTCAAGAGCATAAGTATTTTACGGTGGGTGAACTAATTATCATGAGCAATTGATGAATTGAGCATAGTTATGAGAGTATCTAGGTATGATCATGTATATAGGCATCACGTCCGAGAAAAGTAGACCGACTCCTGCCTACATCTACTACTATTACTCCACTCATCGACCGCTATCCAAGATGCATCTAGAGTATTAAGTTAATGAAAACAGAGTATCGCCTTAAGCAAGATGACATGATGTAGAGGAATAAACTCATGCAATATGATAAATACCCCATCTTGTTATCCTCGATGGCAACAATACAATACATGCCTTGCAACCCTTTCTGTCACTGGGTAAGGACACCGCAAGATTGAACCCAAAGCTAAACACTTCTCCCATTGCAAGACTACCAATCTAGTTGGCCAAACCAAACGGATAATTCGAAGAGACTTGCAAAGATAACCAATCATACATAAAAGAATTCAGAGAAGATTCAAATATTGCTCATAGATAATCTTGATCATAAACCCACAATTCGGGTCGGGTCTCAACAGACACACCGCAAAAAGAAGATTACATCGAATAGATCTCCACGAGAGAGGGGAGAACATTGTTTTGAGATCCAAAAGAGAGAAGAAGCCATCTAGCTACTAACTATGGACCCAAGGTCTGAAGTAAACTACTCACACTTCATAGGAGAGGCTATGATGATGATGTAGAAGCCCTCCGTGGTGGATTCCCTTCCCATGAGTTCGGAATAGGCCCCAAGATGGGATCTCGTGGATCTGTGAAGTTGCAGCGGTGTAATTAGGTTTTTGGCCCAGATCTGATCTGTTAGTACGAGGTATATATAGGAGGAAGGAGTGTGTCGGTGGAGCTTTGGGGGCCCACGAGGCGAAGCGCCCTCCACCTCGTGGCCGCCTCCCTCCTTTCTTGGCCGAGGGTCCAAGTCTCCCGGATCTTATCTCGATGAGAAAATCACGCTCCCAAGGTTTCATTCCGCTTGACTCCTTTTGATATTCCGTTTCTTCAAATACTGAAATAGGCAAAAAACAGCAATTGGGCTGACATCCGTTAATAGGTTAGTCCCAAAATAATATAAAAGTGGAAAATAAAGCCCAATATAGTCCAAAACAATAGATAATATAGCATGGAGTAATAAAAAATTATAGATACGTTGGAGACGTATCAGCTCACCCCCAGGCGGCGATTTTAGGCGCCCCTGGGGGGCCAACGGCTGGAGATGCTCTCATGTTAGGGCATCTGACGTGATAATTCCACGACAGTTGGCGCCCATCGTGGGGCCCGCGCACGATGGTTTCGAGTTCTTGAAGGGCAGCTTCGCAGGGCTCAAGGGGGCATCAGAATCCCTCGATGCGGCTATATCTCCGATGTCGAAGCACGACTTAGAGGCATAACCGCATTGAAAGCAATGTCGCAAGTGAGGTAATCTTCACACAACCCATGTAATACATAAGGAAAGAGATACATAGTTGGCTTACAATGCCACTTCACACAATACATAAATAAACATCCATCATTCAGATTATAATCAAGGCTCGACCACGGAACCAAAATAAAAGAAGATACCCCAAATGCTACACAGATCCCCGATCGTCCCAACTGGCTCCACCATCGATCATCGAGGAAAGACACATAGTAACGACCACGTTCCTCGTCGAACTCCCACTTGAGCTCGGTTGCATCACCGTGACCGCATTGTCGGCACTGCAACTGCTTTTGGTAGAATCTGTGAGTCACGGGACTCAGCAATCTCACACCATGAGATCAAGACTATTTAAGCTTATAGGAAGGACAGAGTTGTAAGGTGGAGCTGCAGCAAGTTTACTCAGCATATATGGTGGCTACATTCGCAAAAGAGAGCGAGAAGAAGCAAGGCACGGACGTGAAGCTAGTAGCGATCAAGAAGTGATCTGAACTACTTACGCCGACATAACTCCAACATCGTGTTCACTTCCGGACCACGAGAAGAGACCATCACGGTTACACACTGTTGATGTGTATTTTAAATTAAGGTCAACTTCGGTTTTCTACAACCGACATTAACAAATTCCCATCTGCCTCATAACGCGGGCACGACTTTCGAAAGATAAAACCCGCAGGGTGTCCCAACTTAGCCCATTATAAGCTCTCACGGTCAACGAAGGATATTCCTTCTATCGGGAAGACCGATCAATCTCGAATCCGGACTACAAGACATTTCGACAAGAATAAAACAAGACCAGCAAAGCCGCCTGATTGTGCCGACAAATCCCGATAGGAGCTGCACATATCTCGTTCTCGTGGCACATCCGGATGAGACTAGCTACGAGTAAAACCAAGCCTCGAGTTTCCCTGGTGGCCTCAGCAGCTCGATTCGGCCAGCACTCAAGGAGCACCGTCCGGGGTTAAAATAAAGATGACCCTCGGCTCGCAAAACCCGGGGAAAAAGGCTTAGGTGGCAAATGGTAAAACCAAAGTTGGGCCTTGCTGGACGAGTCTTATTCAAAGCGAACTGTCAAGGGGTCCCATAAATCACCCAACCGTAAGGAACGCAAAATCAAGGAACATAACACCGGTATGACGGAAACTAGGTGGCAAGTGGAACAAAACACCGTGCATAAGGCCGAGCCTTCCACCCTTTACCAAGTATATAGATGCCTTAATTATAGCAGATATATATTGTGATATCCCCAACAAGTAAACATGTTCCAAAAAGGAACAACATCTCCATGTTCCAACAAGGAACAAACTTCAGCTTCACCTGCAACTAGCAACGCTATAAGAGGGGCTGAGCAAAGCGGTAATATAGCCAAACAACGGTTTGCTAGGAAAGGATGGTTAGGGCTGACATGGCAATATGGGTGGCATGATAAGCAAGTGATAGGCATCGAAAGCATAGGCATAGCAAAAGAGCGAGCATCTAGCATAGCAAAGATAGAAGTGATTTCGAGGTATGGTCATCTTGCGCAAAGTTCTCGAGTTGTCGAAAGCTTGATCCTTGTAAGTTGCTCTCAACAGGTTCCTCGCTCACGCACTCGCCTCCGGCTCTACCCAAAGCAAGAACACAAACAAAGGAACCACAATAAATCACGGTGCAATGCACAAGCAACATGATGCAATATATGGCATGATATGCTAGATGTGATATGCAATGCGTATCGCGCGCTCCGAAGGAAATGATGAACCAGGCATCAACTTGGCAAACCAAGTATGCGCTGGAAAGATGAGATGATTTCAGTTGAAATCGATATAAAGATCACCGGAATCGGATGCACGGTTTGCAAATGACAAGCAAAACAAGAATGGCACAAATCTGCCATTAACAGCATGATGCCACTTAGCAAGCAACAAGAAATTAAGCTATTGCACCCAAACGTACCATAAAAGTATATGGTAGTGATCTACTCAGAATGCTTGACAAAAGATGAACACTGAGCTACGACTAAATCACATCATAACAGGTTCAAACAAGCATGGCAAAAGTGCAAAACAATATCAGGCTGGACATGGCAAAAACAGCATCAGGTAGCAATGTTCAGAGCAAGAAAACTACATGCTACAGGAACTTATAATAGCAAAACATGGCATGGCATGAATCTACTCAAAGCATAGAACAAAAGTCCCTTACGACCATAAGCCAAAAGGATCAGGAAGATATAGTAACACCCATGTCAAAATGGCAAGTTTCATTATGATTCAGCAACATGGCATGTTAAAAACAGATAACAAGTAGGCATGTTTAAGAGCTCAAAGCACTCACTACAGAGCCTTTCATGATTAACTAAGCATACATACATCAATAAGACATGGCATAGAAGACATACATGGCAAGAACAACATCATAGCATACACGGATCAACCACAACAACCTTGGCAAAATTGAATAACATGTAAACAATCTGCTAGGAAACATTTTGTAGAAAAAGTAGAGCTCGATTGACTCAAGCTATGGCACTCCATAATTCCAAACAAAGGCATGGATGGATAGATCATAACCATATGTTCAAAACATCCTTCTGAAGTATCTCAAAATATGCATAGATCTCTCGGTAGCATCAAGTTAACATGGCATCAAAATATCAGCTAAACAGGGCTGAAATCAGCAACATCAGGAAGCCTACTTTACATGCTTGTGCTAGTCACCACATAGATCACAAAAATACATGGCATACACCCCTGGAAAGATGGCATGGCATATTACAAAACACATGTAGGACTCAAATACATAGGATGCACACATCAATCATAGCAAAAATAACAAAAGTGCATGTTCTGTTAAGAAACAGAAACTAACATCACATAGCCTTCTTCCAACAGAATTTCAGCCATCAAGATGAGCTCAAATGAAAATGATGCAATGAGTGAAATGATCTACTCTTCGAGGCGAACATTTTGACATATTACACGCACGAAACGGAGCTACGGGTTTAGAGTTATGATGCGTTGGAAATACCACAAAATAATCAACGAGATAAAAACTTAGACGAAATTTAGGGGGGGAAGAAGTCAACCCCGAGATCCGGATCGGGATCTCAGATCCGAGGCGGCGATGGCGCTGGCCACGGAGCCCGGCGGCCGGGGACAGGACGGAGGAGGAGGCGGCGACGGGACTGGGCCCGCGGCCAGCCGTGGCCGGAGTCAGGCGAGTGGCGACCCTGGGTGCTTGGCCCAAGTCTGCATGGCAGGCCGGCCCATGAGGCGGCGAGGGAGGCCTGGCGGCAGGCATGGATGCGGGCATGGCCATGCACAAGGCCCAGGGTCCGGAGGGCTGGCGCTGGCCTCGGCAGGCCATGAGGCGCTGGGCAGCGGGCGGCGGACAGTGGCGCAAGCTGAGTGGCCTGGGGCGCAGCCAGCGGCCGTCCAAGGACGGACGTGTCGCCATGGAGGGAGGAAGGCTAGGGTTTTGGGAGGAAGAAGACCCGGATTTGGACGGGGAGGTGTTTAAATAGGCATAGAGGAGCTAGGAGAGTCCAAATGAGGTGTAGTTTACCACACGATCGTGATCCGACGACGGAGAGCATGGAAGTGACTTAGATGGGTTATTGGGCTGTTTTGAAGGGGTGTTGGGCTGCAACTTAAAAGAGGCCTTTGCGAGAGTGCGGTTAACTGCTGGAGTACCAAACGAGCTCCAAATGACCCAAACTTGACCGTGGTCTACCGGTGGTATACCAAGGCCACTTGACAAACCTCGGTCCATTTCGAGAAAGTTTAGTACCCGCCACGGAAAAACGTAAAGGGGACGCCGGTGGACATAGGAGTGCCGGATTGCAAAACGGACAACGGGAAAAATGTTCGGAATCATGAGACGAACACGTATGCAAATGCGATGCACATGATGACATGATATGAAAATGCATGACATGGACAAAATGCAAAAACGAAAGACAAAAACCCAACCACGGAGGGAATATCATATCACAATGCCGAAAATGGCAAGAGTTGGAGTTACAATTATGGAAAGTTACATCCGGGGTGTTACAACACTCCACCACTACAAGAGGATCTCGTCCCGAGATCTAGGACTGAAAGAACTCCGGATATTCGGAACGGAGGTGATCCTCGCGCCCCTGTGGCTTCACGGTCGGAATGGTGTGACCACTTCACTTTCAGGAATTTGATTGACTTGTTGCAGTCTTGCGCTTCGGTTTCTTCAAGAATAGCAACGGGTGCTCATGATAGAGAGATCTTCTTGAAGGTCAATTTCTTGAAGTTGATAGTGCGTTCAGAGTCTTGAAGCACTTTGCGGTTGTGACACGTGGAACACATCATGCACGTTTGCAAAGTTGGATGGAAGCTCGTTGATAGGCTAGATCGCCTCGCTTGCCAATGATCTTGAAAGGACCCACGATCTAGGGGCAAGCTTCCCTTTGATATCGGGTTATGAGTGCCTTTCATTGAGAGACGCGGAGGTAGACATGGTCTCCGATTTCAAAAGCCACATCACGGTGCTTATCATCATAATAGTTTTTCCGCGCGATTATGCGGCTTTGAGATTCTCACGAATGACTTTGCACATTTCTTCAGCTTCATGATCAAGTCGCTACAAGAAGTTGGCGCTCACCGTCTCGGACCAATTGAGAGGAGTACGACACTTTCTCGCCATAGAGAATTTCGAATGGGGCCTTGCCCGAACTCGCTGGAAGCTGTTGTTGTAGGAGAAGTCGGCATATGGAAGACAATCTTCCCACTTCAAACCGAAGGAAATGACACAAGCCCCGAGCATATCTTCAAGGATTTGATTGACTCGCCGACTTGGCCACTTGTTTGAGGATGGAAAGCTGTGTGAAACGAATGTTGGTGCCCATGGCCTTCAAAAGAATCCCAAAACTTGAGGTAAAGATGCTGCCACGGTCCAAGAGATCACTTGTGGAATGCCGCAAGGAGACAATCCCGAGGTGTATAGCTCGCCAACCGATCTGCTGTGATAGATTCTTTGATAGGAAGAAAATGAGCCACTTTAGTAAGCTTGTCAATGACAACGAAGATAGCATCATTTCCATGCTTGGACTTAGGAAATCCAGTCACGAAGTCCATTTCGATATGATCAAACTTCCATTCTGGAATAGCGAGAGGTTGAAGGAGACCAGCTGGTCGTTGGTGTTCTGCTTTCACCCTTCTGCAGACATCACACTCATTCACGAATTGAGCAATTTTCGCTTCATTCGAGTCCACCAATATGATCGCTTGAGGTCCTGGTACATCTTCGCATTTCCGTGATGAATGGATAGAATCGAATTGTGCGCCTCGCTCATAATGACTTTACGTAGATCACCCTTTGGAACCACAATCCGTCCTCAAGAAAAGAGTATCTTTGTCATCAACGTGGAAGCACTTGTACTTGAATGCCCTTGTCGATACCACGCTTCAACTTTTTCACCATGGTATCCAGGAGTTGAGCCTCACGAATTCGATCTTCGAAAGTAGGAGAGACTGTGAGGTTGGCAAGAAAGACTTGAGGAACAACTTGAAGATTCAGCTTGCGGAAAGCTTCACAGAGATCCGGTTGGAAGGGCTTGAGGATTAGACTGTTGCAAGAAGCCTTCCTGCTCAAAGCATCTGCAATGACATTTGCCTTGCGGATTATATTCAATACTTGATTGTACTCTTGAATCATTTCACCCATCGAGTCCGCCCGAGGTTGAGGTTGGGTTGAGTGAAGATATACTTGAGACTCTTGTGATCGGTGAATATGTCCACTTTCCTTCCCAACAAGAGATGTTCCACGTTATTAATGCATGGACAACTGCCGCCAACTCAAGATCATGAGTGGGGTAGTTCTTCTCTGGGCTTCAATGACGAGAGGTATAGGCCACAACTCTTCTCTTGCATTAACACAGCACCGAGACCTTGAAGAGAAGCATCACGTAAAACTTCGAATGGCTTGGATTCATCAGAGGAGACAAGACAGAGCTGTGACGATTTTTCTTTGAGAGTATTGAAAGCAACGTCACACTCAGGAGACCGGATATACTCACATGCTTCGAGGAGGTTGGAAAGAGGCTTTGCAATCTTGGAGAAATTCTCAACGAATCTTCGGCAATAGCTTGCAAGACCAAGAAAACTGCGAAGCTGCTTGACATTCTGAGGAGGTTCCCAATTCACAATTGCGGACACCTTCTCGGGATTAACAGCGATGCCCTTGGCGGAGATGATATGACCAAGATAAAGCACTTCATCAAGCCAAAATTCACATTTGGAAAACTTCGCATAGAATTGATACTCTCTGAGCTTGTCTAGCACCAATCGCAAATGTTTGGCATGATCCTTCTTATTCTTGGAGACCAAAATATCATCAAGATAGACCAAGACGAATTCATTGGTGTAGGGGTTGAAGATGAAGTTCATCATCCGAGAGAATGTTGGAGGAGCATTGACAAGGCCGAAAGACATGACAAGATATTCATAAGAACCAAGCTTGTTCTCAATGCTTTCTTGGGAATATCTTGTTCACGAATGCGAACTGATGATAACCCATACGAAGGTCAAGCTTGAGAACACTTTAGCACCTTTGAGTTGCTCGAAAAGCTCATTGATGTTGGGAAGTGGATACTTGTTCTTGATTGTCTTCTTATTCAATGGACGGTAATCGACGCAAAGTCGGTCCGCGCCATCCTTCTTCCGGACAAAAAGAACACCACAACCCCAAGGAGATGAACTCGTCCGATCAAACCAGACGCTCTTGTTCATCGAGCTGCTTCTTCAATTCCTTCAGCTCATCAGTCCAAGCTTGTATGGACGCTTGCAAACGGGTTGATGCGTGCTCAAGATCGATAACAAACTCAATCGGCGGTGAGGAGGCATTCCGGAAGCTCTTCCGAAAGACATCTTGGTACTCACAAACGATCGAATCGAGAGATAGCATCCAATTCGCCCTTCTCATTGAGAGAAAACAACCGAACGGTTTCATCACGAAGCGCATAGATGATCACATCATTAGAAGAGTGAGTCAATTGAATTTCCCGGCAGCACAATCAAGTGAGCTTTGTGCCGAGAAAGCCACCATCCCGAGAATAAGATCAATATCCGAGTCACCAAGGACAATTGGTTTAGCCGTAAATCTATAATCGCCCATCTTGATACCGACATTCGAACCATCATGCTAGAGCTCAAACGCTTAGCGGGAAATAACTTGCAATGCTTTAGGTAATTCCTCCGTGTCAAAATTGTGCTTCGATGCAAAAGGATATGACATGAAAGAATGCGATGCACCAAGATCAAATAAGACTTTTGCAGGAATATCATTAATCGAGAGATTACCCATTATCACATCGTAAGATTCCTCCGCTTGAGCTGCATTCATCATATTGACCTTGGCATGTTTTGGATTATGCTTGACCACTGCATTGCTTGAAGATTTCATAGGACGAGGAGGCGGAAGGCGCCTTTGGTTGAAGCACTTGTTCGCATAGTGACCTTTCTGCTGACATTTGTTGCAAGTCACCTCGAGAGCGGACGGTGGTAAGGAGCACTTGACCTTGGAGCTTGAGAATTAGACTTGTTACGATAGCTTTGGTTGGGTGGGTGTGAAGATCCACGGCCACCGAGTTCTTCTCACGATAAGGGTGACGGAACGGAGGAGGAGGAAGGTAGAACTTCTGCTTAGCTGCCTCTTGAGAGGAAGAAGAAGACTGAATCTGCATCCCCGATTCTCTTCTTAGAAGCCTCACATTTGAGCTGGGCAGCTTCTTGCTTCAAGGCCATGTTGTAGAATTCATCATACTTTTCGGCTCAAAAGCACAAGAGCTAATTGCAGATCTTCTCTCGAGACCACCTCTCGAATTGATAGATCATACTCTTTTCATCGTGGATGTCTTGCTTAGCAAAGCGAGCGAAGCTCGAACTGGATATTGTATTGATACACGACATGTTGCCTTGCTTGAGATTGCGGAACTCCTCACGCTTGCTCTCAACAACACTTTTCGAATGTGGTGAGCTCTGAAATCTCGCGGAACTCATCCTGTAATGACACGACCTCCTCTGGAATCTTTGTATTGTCGGTACCACTCAGCAGCTTGGTCCTTGAGTTGAAACGATGCAAACTTGACAAAGTCCTCGTGTCCGACATTGCTACATTCAAAATGCTTGCAGATGTCCACAAGCCAATCGCCGCCGTGGCCTCGACACGTAAACCGAAAGACTTCGCTGATTAGCGAGGAACCGACCGAGAGTAGCAAAGTGCGGCTGGTTGTTGCCTTGAACTTGATTTCCTTGACTGCCTTGTCCTTGAGTACGCTCTGCAAGAGCTGCAAAATCATCTCGAGCATTGGCATTGGTGGCTGCCATGATAGCTTGCCGAGCCTCCGGAGGCGGAGGTGGAGGTGGAGGGTTCGATCGACTCCCATCATTTCGCTCCGGATTCGACGCGTTGGCGGAGCCATCCTCAAGAGGGTGACATCCGTTAGCACTTGATAGACAGATAGACAAGTAGAATCAACGGATAGAAATTGCAACATATAGTCTTCACAATAAACATTCAACAAGGATG
Source organism: Aegilops longissima (assembly GCA_021605205.1). Classification (NCBI taxonomy): domain Eukaryota; kingdom Viridiplantae; phylum Streptophyta; class Magnoliopsida; order Poales; family Poaceae; genus Aegilops; species Aegilops longissima. Next base: position 17,395 of record JAHIAM010000532.1, read on the forward strand.
AACGAATGAATTCCAAAGTTAACATCACACGTCCATAAGGTGAGAAGCCACTTGATTAAGGGTTGATGAAAAAATAACAAGGTACGATCGAACAAATAAGTGGTAAGGATTACCCAATCACTAACCAAATATCTCGGGAAGAAATGCTAGGAGCTACTTGAATCCCACCTATAAACTCCCGAAACTTTCGGTTATGCAATCTGGTGTTGGGGACACAGGGACACAAAATATATCACCCAAACTAACAATACCTAGATCCACTATATCCATCCGTCAACACATAATCAAGAAACCTTCGAAATCGTGGTACTCGACCTTCAAAAACATCCGTTATCGAAGTCATGGCAATACTCCCGAGCTCGCCCAAAGATCGGGTTATCGGGTTATCTCACCAACAACTGCACAAAAGAGATTTCGATGTCGGTAAAACTCAGGTATTCCGTAATCGCAACGATAAAATTGTGACGACAACACCTCGGAGCTCAACTCCCCGGACACCGCCACAACCCCTAAATGTCGAGGCACCAAGAACAATGTTCTCGCCACAAAACCATCTGAACGATTCCAAGATACCCAGCGTGATCCTAAAAAAAAATTTAGTGAAATTTGAGAGAGGAGAGTCAAAACTTCTACGTCAGAGACCTCACAGAGCTACGAAGGACTGGGGAGTAAAAAGAATCCTACTCTCCGATATATATAATCCTAAGACTCAAAACATTTTCCATTCTAGACTCAACAACGCCAAAGAAACAATCAAGTAGGGGGCCTTAAGTCGGGAAGGCTCGATTACTAACTTAACGCCTCGATGCGGCTATATCTCCCACGTGTCGAAGCACGACTTAGAGGCATAACCGCATTGAAAGCAATGTCGCAAGTGAGGTAATCTTCACACAACCCATGTAATACATAAGGAAAGAGATACATAGTTGGCTTACAAATGCCACTTCACACAATACATAAATAAACATCCATCATTCAGATTATACTCAAGGTCCCACCACGGAACCAAAATAAAAGAAGATACCCCAAATGCTACAGATCCCCGATCGTCCCAACTGGGCTCCACTATCGATCATCGTGAAAAGACACATAGTAACGCACCACGCTCCTCGTCGAACTCCCACTTGAGCTCGCCAGGCCACCCGCACCGCATCGCGTGCACTCTGCAACTGTTTTGGTAGAATCTGTGAGTCACGGGACTCAGCAATCTCACACCCGCGAGATCAAGACTATTTAAGCTTATAGGAAGGACAGAGTTGTAAGGTGGAGCTGCAGCAAGCTTACTAGCATATATGGTGGCTACATTCGCAAAAGAGAGCGAGAAGAGAAGCAAGGCACGGACGTGAAGCTAGTAGCGATCAAGAAGTGATCCTGAACTACTTACGCCGACATAACTCCAACATCAGTTCACTTCCCGGACTACCGAGAAGAGACCATCACGTTACACACGCCGTTGATGTGTATTTTAAATTAAGGTCAACTTCGGTTTTCTACAACCGGACATTAACAAATTCCCATCCGCCTATATAACCAAGGGCACGGCTTCGAAAGATAAAACCTGCAGGGTGTCCCAACTTAGCCCATTATAAGCTCTCACGGTCAACGGAAGGATATTCCTTCTACCGAAGACCCAATCAATCTCGGAATCCGGACTACAAGACATTTCGACAAGAATAAAACAAGACCAGCAAAGCCGCACTGACAGCCGATAAACCCGATAGGAGCTGCATATCTCGTTCTCGTGGCACATCCGGATGAGACTAGCTACGAGTAAAACGAAGCCTCGAAGTTTCCTGCAGTGGCCCCGCAGTAGCTTCAGTTCGGGCCAACACCAAGGAGCACCGTCCGGGGTTAAATAAAGATGACCCTCGGGCTCGCGAAAACCCGGGGAAAAGGCTTAGGTGGCAAATGGTAAACCAAAGTTGGGCCTTGCTGGACGAGTCTTATTCAAAGCGAACTGTCAAGGGGTCCCATAAATCACCCAACCGTAAGGAACGCAAAATCAAGGAACATAACACCGGTATGACGGAAACTAGGGTGGCAAGAGTGGAACAAAACACTGTGCATAAGGCCGAGCCTTCCACCCTTTACCAAGTATATAGATGCTTTAATTATAGCAGATATATTGTGATATCCCCGACAAGTAAACATGTTCCAAAAAGGAACAACATCTCCATGTTCCAACAAGGAACAAACTTCAGCTTCACCTGCAACTAGCAACGCTATAAGAGGGCCGAGCAAAGCGGTAACATATCCAAACAACGGTTTGCTAGGAAAGGATGGTTAGGGCTGACATGGCAATATGGGTGGCATGATAAGCAAGTGATAGGCATCGTAGCATAGGCATAGCAAAAGAGCGAGCATCTAGCATAGCAAAGATAGAAGTGATTTCGAGGGTATGGTCATCTTGCTCGCAAAGTTCTCAGAGTTGTCGAAAGCTTGATCCTCGAAGCGTTCTCAACAGGTTCCTCGCTCACGCACTCGCCTCCGGCTCTACCCAAAGCAAGAACACAAACAAAGGAACCACAATAAATCACGGTGCAATGCACAAGCAACATGATGCAATATATGGCATGATATGCGAGATGATATGCAATGCGATGCGCCGCTCCGAAGGAATGATGAACCAGGCATCAACTTGGCAAACCAAGTATGCCGCTGAAAGATGAGATGATTTCGCTGAAATCGATATAAAGATCACCGAATCGGATGCTTGCATCCTTGCATCATGTTTCTTGGTTCTTGTTTGGTTCTCTTTGTGAGTCTTAGAGCTTATGGTCATCTTTATGACAAGCTTGAGTTCATCAGCGGAGTTTGTCGTCTTCTATGATGTTTCGGTGTTGGAGGTTTTACGGTCTTTTCGAGGAAGGTTCTCACCATTTTCTTTTGGGCCTTTTCTCATTTGCTTATTATTGGTATTTCTCTCAAGATTGTGTTAGCCCTTGTCTCTAGCTTTCCAACAAACTTGGTTTCGTCGAATTAGTCCGAATGAGAAGTTATGGTAGTTTTGGTGTTACGAAGGCTGCAGCGGTACTACATGGTAGGAGCAGAGTAATTTTTACTACCGCCCTTGGGAGTGGTACTACCACTCTTGGGAGCGATACTACCGCTTGAGCAGTACTACAGCAGCCTTCCATAGCTACTTCGCTCGGGACCAAAAACTTCGTCACAAGTCCAGCGGTGGTGACAGGATGTAATTTTTTAATCTGCTCATAGCGGTAGTCACAGTGATGCCGGCGGTACTACCGCCTTCAAGCTTGTGAGCATAACGGTTAGATTTCTCCACCTATAAAGGGGTCTTCTTCCCCATTGAGCCTTATCCTTTGAGCTCGTGTTCTTCCCCATTGTTGACCTTCTTGAGTTTGCTAACTCTCAATCCCTCCATGGATTCTTGCTAGTTTTTGAGGGAAAGAGAGAGAGATCTAGATCCACATTTCCACCAATCACTTTCTCCTCTAAGTGAGGAACCCCTTGGATCTAGATCTTGGAGTTCTTTGTGTTCTTCTTTTGTTCTTCCTCTCATTTCCTCCCAAGCATTAGTTGCTTTGGTGGGATTTGGGAGAAGGACTTGGGCACTCCGTGTTCCTTGCCATTGCATTTGGTGCATCGGTTTGAGTTCTCCACGGTGATACATGGAAGTGAAGTTTGAGAAGCTTATTACTCTTGGGTTTTGGGCACCCTAGAGCTTGTTCCTCTTAGGTGCCTTGGCGCCCTAGGCGGTTGGTGGTGTTGAGCTCAATCATTGTGGTGTAAAGCTCGGGCAAGCGTCGGGGAGTCTCAATTAGGTTGTGGAGATGCCTCGAGCAATTTGTTAAGTACAGTGACCGCCCCAAGGTTGCCAAAGTGTATGGGTTGGTGACCGCCCCAAGGGTTGCCATTTATGCGGGTTCGGTGACCGCCCTCAAGGGTCCCTTAGTGGAATCACGACATCTTGCATTGTGCGTGAGGAGATTCTGATGGCCCTAGTGGCTTCTTGTGGAGCATTGCCTCCACACCGCTCAACGGAGATTAGCATCCAAGGTGTGAACCGGGATACATAATAATCTCCGTGCCTCGGTTATCTACCGGGCCCTTTACTTATACTTTACTTTGTATAGCCATATTGTTCTTTGTCATATATCTTGCTATCACATAGTTGATTATCTTGCTTAGCATAAGTTGTTGGTGTGCATAGGTGAGCCTAGTTGTTTTAGGTTTTGTGCTTCCAAATTAAGCTAGGTTTTTTCGCATTTGTTCAAGCCTAAACCGTAATTATTTTAAGCGCCTATTCACCCCCCTCTAGGCGACATCCACGATCTTTAGGATGGAGACTTCCAACTCAAGTTTTTCCTCATAAGATTGCATCAAGGCATCAACGATATGTTTGATAGCGCATTATTTTGACTATAATCATGGGATAATTTGCACGGTTGCAACAAGGAAATACAATCAATTAAAGAAACTTTCATAATTAAATTCCTTGAAATCCAAAATAGTGGGTTTAGCACCTAAGGTTTTACTTTCTTCAATCCCTTTTATCAATTTTAGCATCATAATCTAAAAACTCTGAATTTAGAAACGCCTTCTAGGTAAATGTATCTCATATTCAATCTCATCATTATCAAGATTCATATTGCAAAACAAAGATTTGATAGGGACACATCAATAACTTTCAGATCTTCATCTTTATTTTCATGGGAATCGGAAGAACACGTTTTAATAAAGGCATTTTTCATATACGCATCCTAGCGTTCTTTCCTTGCATTCATCAATGGAAATTATCAGGCTGAGAGACTCATTGATATCATGCTTAGGATGAATAGATCTAAGCTTTAAAGAATCAACATCAAGAGAAATTCTATCAACGTTCTAGCCAATTCATCAACCTTAAGCAATTTCTCTTCAAGCAAAGCATTAAAATTCTTTTGAGAATTCATAAACTCTTTAACACTAGTCTCAAATTCAGAGGGCATCTTATTAAACTTTCCATAAGAATTGTTGTAGGAATTTCCATAATTATTAGAGGAATTACTAGGATAAGGCCTAGGATTAAAGTTTCCTCTATACGCATTGTTACCAAAATTATTCCTACCAACAAAGTTCATCCATAGATTCATTATTATTCTCAATCAAAGTATACAAAGGCATATCATTAGGATCAGAAGAAACACTCTTAGTAGCAAATAATTTCATAAGTTCATCCATCTTCCACTCAAAACATTGATTTCTTCTATCGCATGCACTTTTATTAGTAGATCTTTCGATTGTGCCATTGAGAATAATTAACCATAATATTATCTAGGAGTTTAGGCATCTCATAAAGTGATTTCCATAAAAGTGCCTCCCGTGGCGAATCTAAAAGATTTCTAAAGCAAAATTCAATCAGGCATAAATTTTTGTATAATCATCCACAAATTCAAACCATGAGTAGGGCAACAAATATCATTAATTTCATTCTCTCCCAAGCTTGTGCAACATGTTCATGATCAAGTTGCTTAAAATTCATAATATCGTTCCTAAGAGATGATCTTAGCGGAGGAAAATACTTAGAGATAAAAGCATCTTTGCACTTATTCCAGAATCAATACTATTTTTAAGCGAAAACCAAGCTTTAGCACGATCTCTAGCGAAAAAGAAAATAGCTTCAATTTAACAACATCATTGTCATCTTTCTTCTTTTGCATATCACACAATCCATGAAGCTATTTAAATGAGTGGCATCTTAGCTAGGAAGGCGGCGAATTTATCTTTCATGAGATTCAATAAAGCATCATTGATTTCACAAGATTCAGTATTGGCAAGAGGAGCAATCAGTGCTAAGGAAATCATTATTGTTGGTATTGGTAAAGTCACACAATTTGGTATTATCTTGAGCCATAGTGACAAGCAAGCAATCCAACACACGAGCAAACAAGCGGACGTGAAAAGGCAAATGGAAAAGAGAGCGAATAAAGCGGCAAGGTGAAGTGGGGAGAGGAAAGCAGAGGCAAATGGCAAATAATGTAATCACGAGAGATAAGGGATTGTGATGGGTACTTGGTATGTTGACTTTTAAGTGAACTCCCGACAGCAGCGCAGAAATCCTTCTTGCTCGTCTTGAGCTTGCATTGGTTTTCCGAAGAGAGGATGATGCAGCGGAGTAGCGTAAGTATTTCTCGATTTTTGAGAACCAAGGTATCAATCGATTGGAGCCATCGCCAGTCCTCGTACCTACACACAAATAACTCCTGCAAACCAACGCGAATAGGGGTTGTGAAGCCCTTCACGGTCACTTACAAGAGTGAGATCGATAGAGATGATAGATAATATTTTTGGTATTTTTGGTATAAAGATGCAAAGTAAAATAAAACCAAAGTAAAAAGCAAAGCAATAATAAAAGCGTGGAAGATTAATATGATGAAAATAGACCCGGGGCCATAGATTTCACTAGTGGCTTCTCAAGAGCATAAGTATTTTACGGTGGGTGAGCAATTCTTTTGTGCAATTGTGAATTGAGCATAGTTAGAGGAGTATAAGGTGATGATCATATATAGGCATCACGTCAAGAGAAAAGTAGACCGACTCACCTACATCTACTACTATTACTCCACTCATGGCCTTCCTCAAACATGCATCTAGAGTATAAGTTAATAAAAGCAGATATCGCCTTAAGCAAGATGACATGATGTAGAGGAATAAACTCATACAATATGATAAATACTATCTTGTTATCCTCGTTAGCAACAATACAATGCCTTAAAACACTTTACTGTCAGCTGGGTAAGGACACACTTAAGATTGACCCAAAAGCTAAACACTTCTCCCATTGCAAGACTACCAATCTAGTTATTTGAATAGCGGATAATTCGAGACTTGCAAGATAACCAATCATACATAAAGAATTGAGAGGAGAAGATTCAAATATTGCTCATAGATAATCACCAGTCATAAACCCACCCAATTAAATGAGATCTCAGCAGGACACCTTAAAAAAGAAGATTACATCGAATGAATCTACAGAGAGGGGAGAACATTGTTTGAGATCAAAAAGAGAGAAGAAGCCATCCTAGCTACTAACTATATGGACACGAAGGTCTGAAGTAAACCTCACACTTCATAGGAGGCTATGATGATGATCTTAAACCCTCAAGTGGTGGATTCCCCTTCGGTAGACTCGGAATAGGCCCCAAAGATGGGATCTACGTGGATACGGAAGTGCAAGCGGTATAGTGCAGGTTTTGGCTCGTATCTGATCTGTTAGAGATGCAATAGAGTATATATAGGAGGAAGGAGGTGTATGCGATTGGACTTTGGGGCCCACGAGGCGAGGCGCCCTCCACCTCGTGTGCGCCTCCCTCCCTTCTTGGCAGGGTCCAAGTCTCACAGATCTTATCGATAAGAAAATCCACGTTCGAGTTTCATTCCGTTTGGACTCCTTTTTGATATTCGTTCTTGAAATCTTTGAAATAGAGCAAGCAGCAGATTACGAAGTGCAGACATCCAATTTGATAGGTTAGTCCCAAAAATAATATAAAAGTGGAAAATAAAGCCCAATATAGTCCAAAACAATAGATAATATAGCATGGAAATGGCAAAAATTATGAATCGTTGGGTAATGTCGGCTCCTGCCAGGCGATTTTAGCCTGAGAACCAACATTGAGATGCTCTCATGTTAGGGCATCGGCGTGATAATTCCTGACAGTTGGGCGCCCATCGTGGGGCCCAGCATGCGATGGTTCGAGGTTCTTGAGGGCAGCTTGGCGGGCTCAAGAAAGTGCTGTAGCGCCCTCGATGCGGCTATATCTCCCGCGATGTCGAAGCACGACTTAGAGCATAACCGCATTGAAAGCAATGTATAGCAGTGAGGTAATCTTCACACAACCCATGTAATACATAAGGGAAAAGATACATAGTTGGCTTACGATTAGCCACTACACAATACATAAATAAACATCCATCATTGATTACACTCAAGGTCGACTACGGAACCAAAATAAAGAAGATACCCCAAATGCTACGGATCCCGATCGTCCCAGCTGAGCTCCACTCACGATCATCGAGAAAAAGACACATAATGTGACCACGTTCCTCGTCGAACTCCACTTGAGCTCGGTTGCGTCACCTGCCTTTAGCATCGTCGGCTGCTGTTTTTGGTAGAATCTGTGAGTCACGGGACTCGGCAATCTCACACCGCGAGATCAAGACTATTTAAGCTTATAGGAAGGACGAGTTGTGAGGTGGAGCTGCAGCAGCGACTAGCATATATGGTGGCTACATTACGCAAAAGAGGCGAAGAAGCAAAACGCAGACGTGAAGCTAGTAGCGATCAAGAAGTGATCTGAACTACTTCGTCAACATAACTCCAACACCGTGTTCACTTCCGGACTCCGAGAAGAGACCATCAGATTACCTGCCAGTTGATGTGTATTTTAATTAAGGTCAACTTGGTTTTCTACAGCCGGACATTAACAAATTCCCATCGCCTCATAACCGCAGACGCGACTTTGAAAGATAATACCTGCGAGGTGTCCCAACAAGCCATTATAAGCTCTCACGGTCACGAAGGATATTCCTTCTAGGAAGACCGATCAATCTCGGAATCCCGGACTACAAGACATTTACTGACAATAAAACAAGACCAGCAAAGCCGCCCGATTGTCCGACAAATCCCGATAGGAGCTGCACATATCTCGTTCTCGAGGCACATCCGGATTACCCAAAAGCACAAGAGCTAATTGCAGATCTTCTTGGACCACCTCTGAATTGATAGATCATACTCTTTTCATCGGGGGCGTCTTGCTTAGCAAAGGGCGAGTTTGGCTGGATATTGTTTGATACGACATGTTGCCTTGCTTGAGATTGGGAACTCCTCACGCTTGCTCTCAACAACACTTTTGGAATGTGGTGAGCTCTGAAATCTCGGGAACTCATCCCGGTAATCCGACCTCCTCTGGAATCTTTGTATTCTTGGTACCACTCGGCAGCTTGGTCCTTGAGTTGAAGCGATGCAAACTTGACAAAGTCCTCGAGTCGACATTGCTACATTCAAAATGCTTGCAGATGTCCACAAGCCAATCGTCGGCGTCGTGGCCTCGACACGAAGCGAAAGACTTGGCTGATTAGCGAGGCCGGGAGTAGCAAAGTCCGGCTGGTTGTTGCCTTGACCTTGATTTCCTTGATTGCCTTGCCCTTGATGCGCTCTTGCAAGAGCTGCAAAATCATCGAGCATTGGCATTGGTGGCTGCCATGATAGCTTGCGGACCTCCGGGGCGGAGGTGGAGGTGGAGGTTGTGACCCCATCATTTCGTTCCGGATTACGGCGGGGAGCCATCTGAAGAGGTGACATCCGTTAGCACTTGATGAGCAGATAGCAAGTTGAATCAGCGGATAGAAATTGCAACATATAGTCTTCACAATAAACATTCGAACAAGGATGAGCGAATGAATTCAAATTAACATCACCGTCCATTAAGGTGAAAGCCACTTGATTAAGGGTTGATGAAAAAAATAACAAGATGCATTGGAACAAATAAGTGGTAAGGATTACCCAATCACGAACCAAATATCTGCGGGAAGAAATGCTAGGAGCTACTTGAATCCACCTATAAACTCCGAAACTTTACGGTTATGCAATGGTTGTTGGGGATACGGGGACACAAAATATATCACCCAAACTAACAATACCTAGATCCATTTGTATCCATCCGTCAACAATAACCAAGAAACCGGAAATCGTGTACCTCGACCTTGAAAAACATCCGTTATCGAGTCATGGCAATACTCGAGCTACTTGATCTTTGGGTTATCGAGGTTATCTCACCAACAACTGCACAAAAGATTTGATGTCGGTAAAACTCGGTATTCGAGCGCAGCGATAAAATTGTGGCGACAACACCTCGGAGCTCAACTCCCGGGACACCACAACCCTAAATGTCGGGAGGCACCAAGAACAATGTTCTCGTCACAAAACCATCGACGATTCCAAGATACCAGCGTGATCCTAAAAAAATTTAGTGAAATTTGAGGAGAGGAGAGTCAAAACTTCTCGTCGGGAGACCTCACGAGGCGGAAGGGATGGGGAGTAAAAAGAATCCTACTCTCCGATATATATAATCCTAAGACTCAAAACATTTTCCATTCTAGACTCAACAACATGACAAACAATCAAGTAGGGGGCTCCTAAGTGAAGGCTCGATTACCAACATAGCGCCCTCGATGCGGCTATATCTCCCGTGTGAAGCACGACTTAGAGCATAACGCATTGAAAGCAATGTATAAGTGAGGTAATCTTCACACAACCATGTAATACATAAGGAAAGAGATACATAGTTGGCTCGTCGCCACTTACACAATACATAAATAAACATCCATCATTGATTACACTCAAGGTCCGACTACGGAACCAAAATAAAAGAAAGATACCCCAAATGCTACGGATCCCGATCGTCCCAATGAGCTCCACTACGATCATCGGGAAAAGACACATAATGGACCACGTTCCTCGTCGAACTCCACTTGAGCTCGGTTCGTCACCTGCCTGCAGCATCGTCGGCATGCACTTTTTGGTAGAATCATGAGTCAGGGGACTCGCAATCTCACCCGAGATCAAGACTATTTAAGCTTATAGGAAGGACAGAGTTGTAAGGTGGAGCTGCAGCAAGCGACTAGCATATATGGTGGCTACATTACGCAAAAGAGGCGAGAAAGACAAAGCGACGTGAAGCTAGTAGCGATCAAGAAGTGATCTGAACTACTTCGTCAACATAACTCCAACAGTGTTCACTTCCCGGACTCCGAAGAGACCATCCGGTTACACCTTGATTGATGTGTATTTTAAATTAAGGTCAACCGGGTTTTCTACAACGGACATTAACAAATTCCCATCGCCTCATAACAGAGGCACGGCTTTGAAAGATAATACCTGCGGGTGTCCCAACAACCCATTATAAGCTCTCACGGTCAGCGAAGGATATTCCTTCTCTGGGAAGACCGATCAATCTCGGAATCCGGACTACAAGACATTTGACAATAAAACAAGACCAGCAAAGCCCGATTGTCGAAAATCCGATAGGAGCTGCACATATCGTTCTCGAGGCACATCCGGATGAGACTAGCTCGAGTAAAACCAAGCCTCGAGTTTCCCGTGGTGGCCCCTGGTAGCTCAGTTGGACCACTCGAAGGAACCTTTGGTCAGGGGTTAAAATAAAGATGACCCTCGGGCTCATGAAAACCGGGAAAAAACTTGGTGGCAAATGGTAAAACCAAAGTTGGGCCTTCTGGGAGTCTTATTCAAAGGACTGTCAAGGGTCCATAAATCACCCAACCGTGAAAGGGCAAAATCAAGGAACATAACACGGTATGGCGGAAACTAGGGTGGCAAGTGGAACAAAACACCGGGCATAAGGCGGCCTTCCACCCTTTACCAAGTATATAGATGCTTAATTATAGAGAATATATTGTGATATCCCCAACAAGTAAACATGTTCCAAAAAGAACAACATCTCCATGTTCAACAAAACAAATTCACTTTTCCCAACTTGGCAGCTATAAGAAAGAGCAAGGGTAACATAGCCAACACGGTTTGCTAGGAAAGGATGGTTAAGGGGCTGACATGGCAATATGGGTGGCATGATAAGCAAGTGATGGCATCGTAGCATAGGCATAGCAAAAGGAGCATCTAGCATAGCAAAGATAGAAGTGATTTGAGGTATGGTCATCTTGCCGCAAAGTTCTCGAGTTGTCGAAGCTTGATCCTCGTAAGCGTTCTCAACAGGTTCCTCGTTCACGTTCGTCTCCGGCTCTACCCAAAGCAAGAACACAAACAAAGGAACCACAATAAATCACGGTGCAATGCACAAGCAACATGATGCAATATATGGCATGATATGCGAGATGTGATATGCAATGCGTATCGCGCTCCGGAAGGAAATGATGAACCAGGCATCAACGGCAAACCAAGTATGCTGCTGGAAAGATGAGATGATTTGGTTGAAATCGATATAAAGATCACGAATCGGATGCACGGTTTGCAAATGACAACAAAACAAGAATGGCACAAATCGCCATTAACGCATGATGCCACTAGCAAGCAACAAGAAATTAAGCTCCACCCAAGCGTACCAAAAAGATATGGCATTGATCTACTCAAGATGCTTGACAAAAGATGAACCTGAGCTACGACTAAATCACATCATAACAGTTCAAACAAGCATGGCAAAAGTGCAAAACAATATCATTTGGACATGGCAAAAACAGCATCGGTAGCAATGTTGAGCAAAAACTACATGCTACAGGAACTTATAATAGCAAAACAAGGCATGGCATGAATCTACTCAAAGCATAGAACAAAAGTCCCTTACTGACCATAAGCCAAAAGGATCGGAAAATATAGTAACACCCATGTCAAATGGCAAGTTTAGTTAACAGATTCAGCAACATGGCATGTCAAAACAGATAACAAGTAGGCATGTTTAAGAGCTCAAAGCACTCACTACGAGCCTTTCATGATAAACTAAGCATACATACATCAAGAAGACATGGCATAGAAGACATACATGGCAAGAACAACATCATAGCATACGGATCAACCACAACAACCTTGGCAAAATTGAATAACATGTAAACAATCTGCCAGAAACATTTTATAGCAAAAGTAGGCTCGATTGACTCAAGCTATGGCACCCATAATTGCAAAAAAGGCATGGATGGATAGAGCATAACCATATGTTCAAAACATCCTTACTGAAGTATCTCAAAATATGCATGGATCTCTCGGTAGCATCAAGTTAACATGGCATCAAAATATCATAAAAGGGCTGAAATCAGCAACATCGGAAGCCTACTTTGCATGCTTGTGCTAGTCACCACATAGATCACAAAAATACATGGCATACACCCTGGAAAGATGGCATGGCATATTACAAAACACATGTAGGACTCAAATTCATAGGGTGCACACATCAATCATAGCAAAAATAACAAAAGTGCATGTTACATTAAAAGCGAAACTAACATCCATAGCCCTTCTTCCAACAGACTTTGGGTCAAGAGAGTTAAATTTGAAAATAACCCAAAATAATAAAGATAAAACCTTAGAAAAATTTGGGAAGAAGTCCGAGTCCGGATCGGGATCTGGATCCAATGATGATAAGCGGCTTGCCGAGCAGCTGTGCAGGGCAGCTGAGGAGGAGCGGCAGGCCGGGGCCGAAGGCGCCAGTGGCCCGGGCAGGCCGGCGCCTTCGGTGTGAACCTCGGGGCAGTGGACCTCGGTAGGCCGGAGCCAGGCGGGAGGCGGCCTTGGCGGAGGTGGCCTTGGTAGTTGTGTGTCAGGCGGAGGAACATGGAGCAGCTGAAGGCCTTGTGGGGCAATGACAGTGTGTAGCTGAATGGCGAAGTTGTGGGTTTCGTCCGTGTGAGGAACGCAGTCCAGCGTGGAGGAGGAAAGCTAGGGTTTGGGAGGAAGAAGACCGGATTTGGAGAGGAGGTGTTTAAATAGGCATAGATGGAGCTAGGAGAGTCCAAATGAGGTGTAGTTTTCGCCCACGATCGTGATCCGGAACGGAGAGCATGGAAGTGACTTAGATGGGTTATTGGGCTGTTTTGAAGGGGTGTTGGGCTGCAACTTAAAAGAGGCCTTTGCGAGAGTCGGTTAACGTTGGAGTACCAAGCGAGCTCCAAATGACCGAAACTTGACGGTGGTCTACGGTGGTATACCAAGGCCACTTGACAAACCTCGGTCCATTCGGAAAGTTTAGTACCACCCGGAAAAGCGTAAAAGGGGCCGGAGGACATAAGTGCGGATTGCAAAAGCGGACAACGGGAAAAATGCTTGGAATCATGGGGCGAACACGTATGCAAATCGATGCACATGATGACATGATATGAAAATGCATGACATGGACAAAATGCAAAAGCGAAGAAAAAACCCAACCCGGAGAATATCATATCACAATCGAAAATGGCAAGAGTTGGAGTTACAATTATGGAAAGTTACATCGGGTTACAATGGCTGTGGGTGGATGACCAAAGTCCCTTGACAATCTACATCTTGCGAGGCTGGGGCCTGAGCCCGACCAATCAGTCGGTGCGGTCCCTTGGAATCCGTCTTCATTGGAAAGATTGGTGAGTCGGCTGGCGGACATCTGCCGACATCGTCGAGTCATTCGTGCGTGACCCTGAGTTAAGGCCGAAGCATGTCTTTGTTGGTTCGTTCATGGGCGAGCTAGAAGGAGGATCTGAATCTGGTGGTGAGGCGTTTGTCTACTCGGGTGAGGTCCTCTGGTGAGACCAACTCCATCTTCGGGTTGGGATGGCGGGCTTGGGGCTGTTCGATGGTGGCGTATTTGGGACCCCTATGAGCCACCGGTCACGATCTTCATGGTAGTGTTGGGGCGTAGTAATTTCAAAAAAAATCTACGCTGCCAAGATCATGGTGATGCATAGCAAGAGAGGGAAGAAGTGTTGTCCCGTACCCTCGTGAACCGAAAGCGGAGGCGTTATGACAAACGGCTGATGTGTATCGTCTTCATATCGACCGATCCAAATCGAGCATGCGGCACCTCGACTTGACACGTTCACTCGATGGCGTCCCGAACTCCGATCAGCGAGCTTTGCGGAGGAGTTCGTCGGCCGATGGCATCATAGCGGTGATGATGTTGCTACGGCCTGAAGCTTCCCTTTGCTACAATATAGGGTGGATTATGGTGGAGGGGCACGCGGCTAAAGATCAAGCGATCAACTTGTGTGTCATGGGGTGCCTCCCTCCCCGTTGTAAGGAGTGGGGAGGGAGGGGGCCCTCTGTGGCTGCCCTAGGGAGTCCTACTCCCGGAGTAGAGATTCCCCCTTCCTAGTTGAGTAGGAGGGAAGGGAAGGAGGGTAGGAGAGAAGGAAGGGGCACCCCAAACTATTCAATTCACCTCACCTTGAGGGGCGCACCTGCTGTGGGCTGGTGTGTTCTTATGCCCTAAGGCCCATAACTTCTCGGGGTTCCTGTAACCGGTACTCCGGAAAAATGTGGCGACCTGACCCCAAATGGTAATCTACGTATGCATGCCATCCCAAGATCATCTTTGGTACTCACGTACATCGATAAAGTAATCAAGTTCAATCACACGAATATCATTAATCGATTCTCATATAGAGTCTTTATTACAAGGAATAAATTGGCTCAAGGCCAACTCATGAAATAAACTAAAATCTTGAGCGTCGAAGATAGCGAGTCATCCGACTCAAAGGCAATCGCCAAGCGGGCGTAGCCTCCTCTATGGAATATCTGCAACATACGTTGCAGCCATGTATCACTTTTGGAATAATGGCAAGTCAAAGAATAACAATAATAAAGTTACTAACACTATATGCATTTTGTGGGTCTAAGTTTCATCATTTTGCGTAAAAGCCAATTTTATCCCTGATGGACTTATTTGAAATTACTACAAATTGTTGGTAGTTATTGAGATGGTTCCGCCAACCAATATCTGTTCCCAAATTATTATTAAGTCATAAACCCTCAAATTAATTCATTAGTTTTAAGTGTTGAGATATCCGAATACTTCCAAGGTCAGGCTCAAATGTAAAGTAGGGACACGGCTAATCGATTAGGTTATAACTCTCGGAGGTTTGCACTTTCCCAAGAATCATTCCCTCCTTTAAAGTCTTGCACTTCATGGTGTTTGAAGGCGGGCCCAATAAACGGGTCTTCAAAGTTCTTGGGCTGGTACCCATCAATCCTACGTTCTCTACTTCTGTAGTCACCACGTCACTACAAGGTCAACCCAGGGCCCATAATGGCTTGCGGCGCGATTTGGTCATGGGGCATCCATCCTTCTCTTGTGGTGGGTGAAGCTTTCCGAGGATGTCATGGCCTTCTCCATGCATCCGGCCCCTTTGCTCCGGGTGCCGTCACAAATCCTCCACCCGTAGTGTTTTCAAGTCCATCTTGATCATTGTAGTCCATGGGTTGTCATCATCATTGACTCTCACATCTTGCTTATAATTTCCTCATCCCAAATCCGTCTCGAGCATAGCAAAATAACTACTATCCGGGGTCTGGTAACAAGGGGTTGGTTCATCCTACCAATGATACTACTCAAGTTTAATGACTTCAAATTTCACTCCATGCAATGGTGGGGTGGTGACAACTACTAATGCACAAAAACATATATAGAAATAACATGATCAAAACTTGCCTTTGATGATCCTCGTAAGCTAAAAATTAAGTAGTAAAGCAGCACTCAGGAAACTCTCAGACAAACAATACACAATAAGCAAAGCAAAAGGATCACAAAAATAACATAACCAAAAAACAATCAAAACCAAATCAAAGGGAAAACTCAAAGAAATCAATCAAAGTTTTTCCCTACCCAAACAATAAAAAATAGTTTTTATAACAAAAATTCCTTAATATAACCTAATCATGGTTTTAGGTTAACCGAAAAGGTTCACTAAAACTAGGAGCAAAAAAATTAATTAAAAAGCTATTATAAAACTCATTTTAGGCTAATCCAATTTCTATTAAGAAAATTAATTTAAAACTTTTATTAATTATAAATAAAAGTTCATCTAATGGGTGCAGAAACTAACCTAGAATAACTAATCACAAATTAAAAATAAATTAATTTACTAATTAATTAAAGGAAACAGGAACTATCAATTAATTAGGATTAATAGGTTCTGTCTAAACTAATTATTTAAATCCTAAAATACCAAATTAATTTCTAGGGTTTAATGTCAAAATAAAGTGGTGACAAAAGAATCATGCAAAAATAATTTTTTCTAACTAAAGTTATAGCAGATTTGCTATTCTGACTAAAACAATATTAAAGCATTTTTAATTATTTTAACATAGCTAAATATATATTTTTCGAAACTACATAAAATTTCAATCCAACAAAAAAGAATCACTCAAAATATTAAACAGAATAAAAATACATTTTTGAAATTTGAAACAATTAAAAAACAAAAATCAAAAAAAAGAAAAAGGCCTAATGGGCCTAAAGTACTAAGGGTTAGATAGGCTAAGCGGGCTCTGGGTTTTACTAAAAACGGGCCTAAAAATAAAACCTAAACTAAAAATAAAAACCGTCGGCGGTTTTTAACTAAAACCTAACTTGGGCTCTAATGGGGTCGATCTAGATCGAGCGGGGAGGGATCTTGGGGGCTTAGGACTCCGGGCGATAATCGGGCCGGCGTCAGTTGGGATCGTCCTGAACCCAGTCGGGAGGGTTGGTGGTGGGGAGGTGGGGTGGACCGGGGGCGTGTGGCGACTTTGGCGGTGGCGACTCGGGACTCCGGTGAGCTCGGGAGGAGAGGAGGGGTCCGGCTAGGGGAATGGGGTCAGGGCCTCGGCTTTTATAGCCGGGCGGGATGCCGGAAGGGCATCGGGGTGGTGGGGATCCGGATCCGGATCCGGGGATCTCCCAGTGGCTGGCGTGGGCGAGGGAAGGCGGGGGCCGGTGGTGAGAGGAGAGAGGCGGGGGGTGGGTGGGGGCTGAGCCTTTCAGGGAAGGGAGGGGTGGTGGTGGCTCTGGCTGGGCCCAGTTAGGCATTTAGGGTGTTTGAGGGGGTGGAGTTTGGGGCCGGGTGGGTGGCGCCCAGGGGTTTTTTTATTTTTTTAATTAAAACAAAAACAAAAATAAAACCTAAACTATAAATAATTTATATAGGGTATATATATACCAAAATGATCGGGGAATATTCCTTTCATTTGAACATTTTCCAAACAAAATCAAACTTTATAAAAATCCATTTTTCAAATTCAAATAAATTTCAGATTTGAATCCAATTCTTTTGCATTGTTTCCTCATATTTTGGAGTGTCATGTTTGCTCCTCTCATACTTTTGATCAAGTATTTATCGGGCTTAGTTTTTGAATTGTTTCCCACATGCCAAAGTTTGAAATTCAAATTCAAAACTCAACTTCTCGAAATTCAAATGGCATCAAATTCAAGCAGGATGCATAGGATGTTAGCTATAATTGTAAAACATTCCAAATAGGAAAATTTGGGATGTTACAAACCTACCACCTTAAGATGAATCTAGCCCTCGAGATTGGGTTCTAACAAATAAGGTGCGGATGGTCTCGAAGATCTTCTTGGCGTTCCAGTGGCTTCTTCCTCGGTGTGGTGACTCCCGCACCTTGCAAAATTGATGACCTTCTGGGGTGACTCCTTGCATCTAGAATCTGGGGGGTTTCTCCTTGTAAGTCAAATCCTTTTCAAGTTTATGGCCTCTAGGGTTTGTGTCTCTCAGCGGAACATCGGCCATGTCGGATGGCACTTCTTCGAAAGCGTGGAAGACATCATGAACTCGGACAATCCTTGCAATTCCAACTTATGCAACTTCTCCGACGTTGAGATTTTTAGGGCCAATGAATCGGTGCTAACTTTCCACTCCAAACCTCTTGATTCCAGAAGTAGAACACAAAATGCTGGTCTCCCCTTATAAGTCACCTCCTTAACTTCTTTCGGCATAACTCTTACTTTTGTGCTATCTTGAGCGTCTCGAATCACTTGACTTTCTTTGGAATCCTTGATAAGTCGGAACGAAAAGTGATTCTCAACACTATCCCCAGCAATGGTGTTACGCCCTCCTTGTATAGAGCTTGAAAGGGGCCATCTTCAAATGGATTGATAACTGTTGTTGTGAGAACCTGCGTCCGGCAAATTATCATCCAGCTAGACCCATAGTCTAGCACACAAGCTCTCAACATGTCCTCGAATCTGATTGACTCTCTCGGTCATCCATCATTGCGGATGAAAAGGTTCTTGAATTCAGCCTCGTACCCAAAGTTTCATGCAATTGCTTCCAAAACTTTGAGGTAAATCGTTCCTCTATCGACACGATTTTCCTCGGAACTCCATGCGGACATCGATCCTGGTCATGTATATCTTGGCCAACTTGGCATGGTATAGGTAGTCTTCCGGGAATGAAGTGAGCTACCTTGTCAAACGATCAACTACTACCCGGATAGAATCATAACTGAGCGGGTCTGGGTAATCTGTGATGAAATCCATACCAAGTTTCTCCCATTTCCAATGGGAATCGGCAAAGGTTGAAGTAACCTGTGGCCGATGTTACGCCTTTACGTTGGCAAACGCCGCATCTGACTACGTACTCGGCAATTCCTTCTTCATACATCCACGAAACTTTGCTTCAAATCCGGTACATCTTGGTGTTGCGGGGTGAATTAATCTGAGAATCATGAGCCTCTGAAGAATTAGCTTCTGAGCTCGGGATCATTGGGCACATCATCGATCCTCAAACCATATAGTTCCTGTTCATCCTACGGAATCCTTTAGCTTTCCTTCCTCCATCTTTTGCTTAATCTCATCAATTTCCTTGTCCGACTTGGGCTTCACAATCCTTTGGTCAAGGTGGACTGAACTTCGAGTTGCGACAAATCCTTTGGAACTATCTCGATCGGAGTCTCGAGGTCATCGACCAACTCCGGGGTAATCCTCCTGCGGTAAGAGTATTCACATAACTCTTACGGCTCAAAGCATCTGCTACAACATTGGCTTTACCGGGTGGTAATGCAATCTCATGTCATAGTCCTTTATCAACTCTAGCCATCTCCTGCACGAGGTTCAATTCCTTCTGCGTGAAGATATATTTCAAACTCTTGTGATCGTATAGACATCCAAGCGTTTCCGATGAGAAATGTCTCCGTCTTGAGTGCATACTCATTGCTAACTCCAAATCATCGTGGCATAATTCATCTCATGAGGCCGTAGGCTATGGAGGCATAAGCTACAACCTTGCCTTCCTGCATCAATACTCCTCCAGGTCCTTGGGAAGCGTCTAATAAACTTGGTATTCCTTATGTATGTGCAATATCAACCTGGGCTGTGACCAACCGTTTCTTCAATTCCTGAAAACGGCTCATTCCTCGGTCCAAACATACTTGGCTTCCTTCTTCAACAGCTCGGTCATGGGCTTGCAATCTTGAGAAGTTCTCAATGAACCTCAGATAATATCCTGCGAGTCAAGAAAGCTGCGGATCTCCTTGGTGAGGTGGGTGGCCATCGGTGGTGATTCAACCTTGGCGGGATCAACTTATTCCTTCTCCTGAAATAACATGTCAGGAATCCAACTTCCTTCAACCAAAATTCACATTTGCTGAATTTGGCATCTGGTGATGTTCTCGAAGTTTCTCGAACTAGGCATAAATGTTCCTTATGCTCTTCCTCGCTCTTGGAGAATATCAATATGTCATCGATGAACACCACGACAAACTTGTCCAAATACTCCATGAACACCTTGTTCATCAAATTCATAAGTATCGGGAGCATTAGTCAATCAAATGACATGACGGTATACTCATATAAACCATACTGGTGAATGCTGTTTTGGGTATATCCTTTTCACGAATTTTCAATGGTGATACCCGATCGAAGATCGATCTTAGAAAACCTTGGCTCCAACAAGCTGATCAAACAAGTCATTGATCATCGGCGGAGGTACTTGTTCTTGATGGTTCCGTTCAATGCCGATAATCCACAACCATCCTCAAGCTTCCATCCTTCTTCTCTACCAAAAGGGGGGCTCCCCAAGGTGATGAGCTTGGGCGAATATATCCTTTCTCCAATAACTCATTTATTTGATCCTTGATCTCTTTCAACTCATTCGGTGGCATCCGATAAGGTCTCTTGGATATTGGGGCTGTGGGGCAATAACTCAATCGGAAACTCAATGTCTCTGTCCGGTGGCATTCTGGTAATTCCTCAGAACACATCGGAAATTCTTGCACTCTGGCACTTCCTCTGAACAACTCCGTGAGAATGCACTGATTCTTCATCTGGCTCTGGCTACATACTTGATCCTCTTACGCTCCGGGGTGGTGGCGGAATAGACTTCTTGACCGATCAATGTTCCTTCATACTTTGACAACCAATCCATGCCTAGGATTACATCCAAGGTCTGAGTTTCCAACACTATGAGTTCCACGGGAAATTTGTGGTTCCGATGTTGAGGTTGCAGGCAACAAACCTGCCATCATTTCTCCTCCTGCGGGCCCGGGCGGAGGGGCTTCTAAGGGTTCTAGTCGTAATCCGTACTTATCCCAACTACCCTTGATATGAATGAATCGTTGCACGGAATCAAAGAGAACCAAAACTGAGCGTGAATTCAATAAAACTTACCAACCCGATTTCGGCTGATCATAGGCGTTCTCCCGTCGATGTGATTCACAGCACGAGGAAAAGGTTGGGCTTCTTATTGAGCCTCCATTGCCATTCCGTTCCTCTGCAGCCTCCGGGCGTCGGTGGCGTAGTGCCTGTCTTCGGCACTTGAAGCGGTGATGTGGCTCGGATCCTTGGGCGGGCGAGCGTGCTGATTGCCATTACCATTGCCATTGCCATTGCCATGGCGACTTGTTTGCTGCGGTTGTTTCCATTTCCACCATGGTTAGCCTCCATGGTTTGATGGGTGTGCCCTCTGTGGTGCAGGGGGCCTGGAGCTCTGAGTTGTGCTTCCCAGGTACTTCCCTTGCCTTTTATCTGCTTTGCTTGCCTTCGGATGGTGGCCTTGTCTCTCGGTAGTTGTTAAATAACAATGCTGCATGCTCAATTCATCATTGAGTCCCTCAAGGAACTTCTCCCTTGGCGGCATCGGTGGCCACATCATCAGGGCATAGCGAGCAAGCTTTGAATTCCTCCATCTTGGCCGTCGATTTCCTGGCGTAAGTTGCGGAACTCCGCTTCTTGGACTCATGGCTCGGATGAGACATGAGCGGTCGAAACTCTGGAATTGATCCCAAGTGATGCCACCCAAGGAAAAGTGGGGTGTAATTCTCCCACCAAAGCGCGGTCCATCCGGTTGATGCGGCAAAGCGCACCTTTCGACATCGGTGCATCCAGGTGACTAGCTCTCTTCCAATCTTGCGGGCCATCATCGACCACATTCGGTGCTACTAGAAACCGGTTCAACCTCGTCGAGTCAAGTTGTCCCGTGGGTGGTGGTGGTGGCGGTGGATTGTTGGCGGGTTGTTACGATTCAATCGGGGCTGCATCGTGCATTCTCTCTTTGGGCTTTGGTGAGCTCGGGGGAAACCGTTTCACGTCTCGGAGGCATCGGTGTTTTGGGTGGGTGAAAATTAGAATAGAACAATGGTCTATAAATAACACTACCCATATGAATGCACAATCATAACACACCAAACATTTATTCATTCCACTCAAACATGGTTCAAACTCGATTACAAAAGCTCAGACTAATCGAAGGAAAAACATCGGCCTAAGGATCGAAAAAGTAAA
>JAHIAM010000533.1:0-94197 GCA_021605205.1 Aegilops longissima
GCCAAGGCCCATCGATCCTGCACTTCATGTTCAGCTTTACAAGCAAGATGGAATAATCGAGTGATATTATTATAATCCTTGTAGTCTAGACTGGTCGAATCTCTCTATTTAATCCACCGGTAAAGCGTGCAAGCATAGCTTCATGCTCCTCAACAATACCACATCTAATCAAGCCAGTTTGTAATTCGATAATATTCTTCACCGAATTTTTCCTTTTCTTAAGCGCTGCAATTTTGAAGTAATTCACGTTGATAATATGGTGGAACCCAACGAGTACGATAGCAGTTTTCAAAGCAGCCCAAGTAGCTGGAACAGGATATAATCTACAATGTTCGAGACCACCAAACACATGCAAAGCTAGTGAAAGCACAAACAGCAGCAGAACACGTCTCTCCTCGGGATATTGTAAACATGTAAATCGTTGTTCGTTTCTAACTCCCAAGTAAGATATATATCGTGAACATATCTACCCTCAAATGGTGGAATATTCAATTTCAGTTTAGGGAGATGGTCATGATCTCGTACTGAAGGGGAGCCGAACATTGCCATTATTTGCATGTGGGCGACCTGGTGGTTGTGGTCTTTGGTGGTTGCACGTGGTTCGATGTTGATCAACCTCATCCTCGTAATCTCACATAATCATCCTCCCCACCGCAGCAAAGCGAGGAGCCACGAAGTATCAACAGCAGCACCAGCAGAGCTTGGCAGTCTGAAGAGGGACACGGAAGCTCGGCGGAGGGCTGTTTCGCGATGTGGAGGTAGTCCTTGTTGTTGTAGTAGAGGTGCATTAGGTGCCGCCGGTGGTGGTAGTGGTAGATGCGTGAGCAATTCATTAAACTTGTTATCGAGCTTTGTTTCAACGCCTTCTCAATGCCATCTATCTTCTCCATGGCCTCTTCAAATCTATTTAGCACATCTTCCACCTGCCCACTCATCATTTGTTGAAACTTATCATGTAGCGCTTTGTTTGTCATGTTCTCCCGATATCCACGTCGGCTTGTGATCCTGCCATGGTTAGCAGCAATAGAAACACACAAGAATATGATTGACGGACTACTAGGAAGTGGTGGTAGTGGTGTGGTGGACAGTCACAAATTCGTCAAGCAAATCTCAAATTCTTACCGGTTCTACTCAAAGAAGAAAGCGGTGATCGGCAACCGATGTAGTCAAAACTCTCAAAGCTTGGATAGAGCGATTACTGTGGAGAGCCAAAAGCATACGATGTAGATGTATGTGGAGCTGGGAAGGCTTATAATATGGTAGCAAAAAGGGTCAAGAACAATCAATTCAGAGATGCAAAGTTGAATAAACGCTCAACGACGGTCTTGTGCTGGTCTAGGCTAGACCGTGCTAGAGACGCGAGCCTAGAACACTAACAAAATCACGGCGCTGCGGAAACAACGGAAAAGCACACTCTGGAATATTTTTTTCGCTCTTTTTTTTGCGCTGCTTTTTTTCGCTGCTATTTTTTTTTTTTTTTGCGAAAAATCACTATAATGGCGAGTGTCTCAAAACTCTTCCGGGTCAAACGGCGGGATGGGCACGAAATTTTTTGACCAAATCTTTTTCTTTTTCGATTGCCGGACCCAAAACTGGAAACGGGTAAAAAAACTTTCTATAATGGCATTGTCTCAATAAACTTATAAACACCTAAAAATAGGATAGCGAAACTTTTTTGACAAATGCGTTTTGAAAAATTTTGGGCCTAAGCGGAGGTGGTTTCAGACTTTTTTTTCGAAACTTACTCCGCAAGGAAAACACAAATCGGAAACTAGATGGATCTCAAAACAAACCTAATATGCAAGGAGCGCGGATTGGTGGTAGATATATGGCAGCGGTGGTGGTATATGGTAGCGGTGGTGGTATATGGATACGGTTGGTGGTGGTATATGGATACGGATTGGTGGTGGTATATGGATACGGATTGAGGCGGTGGCGGATAAGCAATGGTGGTAGATGGCAAGGCTATGATGATGGTGCGGCGGCGTGACAACTTATGACCGAACTCGAAACTCTAAAAGACTAGGCGCTAAGACCGAGAACTAGACACGACGATGCAACCGCAAATTCAACAAAGCAAAACCCTAAAAAGATTATGCAAAGGCTCGATTGGTTCGGATATGATGAACTAACCCTAATTTTTTTTGTGGCTTTTTCGTGGACTTTAGGTATGAAGAACAGACTCGATCTAATCTCTGAAAACTGTAAACCTCACCGAGCAACCTGAAAATCTGATACCACTTGATAGAGGCAACGGTGTCCCGATGTTTCGATGAGATGGTGGCTATCGTTTCGTGGGAGTCGACCTTGACGATCCGACTACGAGCGTCGCGAGACGTCGGCGCCTTAGCAATCGCTAAGCGAACTTCCGAGGGTTATTGACCACGCCGAGCACGATCAACGACCACGAGGGCCTGTTTCCTGCGAGCAAACGAAGAACAAGCAAGAAGCTGAGATTGCAATCTGGATATTGCGAATATAAGATGAAAGCTTTATTGTTCAAGGTGGGGTCTGTGGCGCCTTTGTATGCGGTCGTTGAACACAAGCGAAACGCGAAGTTGCAGCTATGGCGAACTTTTAATCTAAACAAAACCCAAGGTCTAAACGGTGCCCTAAGGGCTGTATATATGGAGGAAGAGGGGGGAATTTCGTGGCCCTTGGTGGAGGGTCCAAATCAACCCTAACTCTTGTTTCCCCACACATACGGACTCTAAAAACAGCCTATACTTAAGTATTTCGAAATTACATGGGCCTGGCCCAATAATAAGGTGACGCAGCACCTAGAATAGCCTATGGACGAATATTATGAAGTGGCATCTTGTATATTTCGTCCAAGGCCTCATGCACTCATTAGGGTGGCTTCAAAGTCCGGAATCATCACTTGTAACTCCGTTCTTGTTCCCTTGCATGCCAACATCTCCCGCTTGAACTTGCTCCAAGGTTCATCTTTCTTGTCCATGGTAGGCCCTTCATTTGTAAGCAAAACAAATGTATCCAATTTAGGCAGCATCATATTCTCATGAACATTGGAATCGTTACCAAGAAGCGAAAGTACACGATAATTCAATTGGCGTCTTGTGAGACTCTAGTAATTGGTCCAGTATGTATAGCAGAAGGGGCTGTGGGTGTAACAATGGTATTGATGTCCTCATCAGTTAATTCAATGGGTGCACTCAAAATTGTTGGTATTTCAGTTGTTTGATCACATGACGCATTCATGATAGTATCAAGATTCTCTAAAATAGGTGATGTGCTCAAATCACCAGTTAACTCAACACATGATGCATTCAAGTTAACTAGGATGCATCATTCTCATGTGAAGTTATATCATTAATACCTTCTTTATTACCTTTTCGCAAAAGCGTAGCTGATGTAGGTATGGGCCTTGATAATGCACCATACACTTGAGATGATGTCGCGCTCACAATCTGGGGTGGGGTTGCTCTAGTAGGTGCAACGGTGGAGGAACCAACTGGCGATGGTGAGCATGAACTGGAATAGTAGTTGTTGTAGTCACCCAATGCATCCTCCTCAGCTGTCTCTCAAAGGTACAAGCGAACATACATACCAATAATGGAACGAGGAATATAGTGAAATCTTGCACGGATATCATGGTTCAAACCACCAAAAATCTATTCATTGTATCATCCTCGATTCTTCTATGTCACAATGATGCATATAAGATTTGAACTCTTTGTAGTAAGCATGAACGAGTGTTCTTGCCTTGTTTTAATTGTTCAAATTTGCGAAGCAATTCACGACGATAGTAAGGAGGAAAAAGTTGTTGTCTCATTACAGCTTTCAAAACTTTCCAAGTTGTGGGTTGGTTATCAATGTTTTTCTTACAATGTACACTCCACCAAGCGAAGCAAAACCATAAATGCTCTAGTGGTAGCTCGTACTCTCTCAAGTTCAGAAAAATCATGGTGACTAAAAACTTCTTCTAATTCAAGCTCCCAAGCTAGATAAATAGCAGGATTAAATCTACCCTCAAATGATCGTAAAGACATACCCGACCATATGCTAGTGTGTGTTGTCCCAACTCTCGTGATGATGAAGATGTGTCCGTCGTCCAAGAACTTCTATCTCCGAACTGTCATGATTAGTAGAAACAAGAAACAAAATTCGAGAATAATGTTCCTATGAACTACTAGGATGTGGTTGTAAAGTGCTCACGATAAAGCAAATATCAATATCTTACAAGTTCTTACCATGCGGCGGTGGTGACGGGCAACCAGCGGTGTCAAGTAACTCTGAAGATTGTGTAAAGCGATTGCTAGGGGAGCGTCGATACACGGTGTAGAAATATGTGGAGCTGGGTTGGCTATATATGGTAGCAAAAAATTAGCAATAATCAATTCATAGATGCAATGTTGAATAAGCGCTCACGACGGTGATTGTGCTGGTCCTAGGCTAGACCAGACTAGAGACGCGAGCCTAAAACACTAATGAGGTCACGGCGTAGCACAACTAGCATCAATGAAGGATAATAAGTAGCTCTGGACAGCAAGATATAAGTGAAGATCACAACGGTAAAGATAATGATGAAGAACAACTGCCAAGCAGGATATACAACAACTCTCTCTCAATTTTCCTCTTGAAAAGTTTGAGCCAATTTTCTGATAACTTTTTTAAAAATGCTACTAACTCAAGCTTTCCAATTCAAAAGAATCACTCAATTCGAGTTGATATGAGGAGTCAAAAATTCTAAAACTGGTTTGAAAAACTGGAATAAGCTGTGTTCACGAACTTGGAGGGCAAAAGACCTATTTAGGAGCCGATTTTGAGGTGCCAAATATTGAACTTGCTTCTGCAACTATTTAGATGCGGCTCGTCTCTAGCTTTAATTTGAGTACTCATGAGCCAAAAGCGGACTTCGTATGAGGAAGTTATGCCTGTTTTACTGAACAGTGCACAAAGCAGATTCAATCCGAATTCATCTACGAGATTGAGTCTAGATAGATCCGAACTTTGTTTTTTTTCTTCTCTCTTTTTTTCTCACACTTATTTTTTCTTTTCTTTCTCTCTTTTTTTCTGACTTTTTCTTTTACTTTTTTTCTCTCTCTTTTCTCTCTCCTCTTTCCAAACAAACTAGATAAGATGCAGATTGGATAAAGTGAAGATGTGAGCGATCTCAACTATGGTTATGACAATGAGCGGTGGGTAGCACGTGGTGGAGATTGATGGATGGATGGTGGTCAGCGGAAGGATAACGATGCAGCGCGGCGTGACTAATGTGAACAGAACTCGAAACTCTAAACGAAATAGACACTAAGACCAGCAACTCGACACGACGATGCAACCGATAATTCAATAATGCAAACAATGAAAATAAAACTGCAAAGGCTCGATGGCTTGGACAAAGGATGAATAGATCTAACTTTTTTGTGGCTTTTTCTTGGACAATAGGTAAGAAAAGAAATCTAATCTAGGGACAATTGGAAATTCTCACCGAGCAACTTGGCGATACCACTTGATAGAGGCGAGGGTGTCCCGATCTTTCGATGAGATGATAACTATCGATTTGGTGGAGCGACTTTGACGATCCGACTACAAGCGTGCACGACGTTGCGCCTTAGCAATCACTAAACCAATCTCCCGAGGTTCTTGACGATCTGGGAAGCATGATCAAGCTGACCACGAAGGTCTATTCCTGCACGCAATCGAAGAACAAGCAAGAATATGATAATGCAATCTGAATATTGCGAATATATATGAAGTATTGATAAGCGTGGGGATCCGTAGCGGTCTTGGCACTGGTCGTTGGACACAAGCGAAGTAGTACGAAGTTGCAATGGCTAACTTTAACTAAACAAATCCCAAGGAAAAAGCTACTAGATGGATCTACTTATATAGGAGCAAGGGTGGCGGCCAAGGAGGTGGGAGGGCGTCCCAAGGCAGCCTAACACTAACCCTAGGTCGTACAAGGCCAATGGGCCCAAGTGGAGGTGACGTAACACCTTTGGACTTGTAGTTTGACTCGGATTCTGCTGCAGCATCAGATTGTTTCGTCCATAACTCAACGCTCGGACGGATTTTAAGGTGATTCAATTGGGTTGGAAAATGCACGAAATCTATTTTCCAACAAAAAAGAATCAACCAATTTGGAGTCCGTATGAAAAAGTTATTGACGTTTTGAGTCGGTATGTCAATGCGGTCTGAATCTGAGTCAGAACGTGAGAGAGTTGGACTCTATCTTCTCTTGGGCCAAAAGTGGCGTGAGAGAACTTTTTGAACAGCGAGTAAACATCTCTTTCTCCCTTATCTTCATATGTGGATTGTAGAAATGTCCCATACACCTGCAATTAGACATGGCACAACAGTTTGTGAAGTATTTTGTCTGGATGACATAAATAAATTATTGCATAGTTTGCATTAGAAATCACCTCACAAATATACATGTATGCAATATTTTTGGTCGTATCCAAGGTAATCATGTCCTCATCACCGAGGTAGAGGCTCCAGGGGCCGGATGTCCGGGGCCTGGAAGTTGATCTTGGCCTTCTCCGTTGGTTCTCTTCATCCGCGGACTTGGAGGCTTGTCCATCTTCACGTGCATCCTCGGGAGGTTCCCCTTGACACCTAATCATGCATAGCATATCGAACTTAGGTAGTAGCCATGTCTCGAGTGGATCATATGTGATATCGACAAGGAAGGAGGTCACCTCGTTCTCGAGAGCTCTAGCTCTAGCTCGTGTCATGGGTCCTCTTGGCTCTTGATGAGACGGTTGTAGGTCCATGGGGATGATCGTGGGATGCTCCGCATCATCTCCCCCCCCCCCTCCTTGGGAGAGATCCGAACTCGGATCAAAAGCTTCATCTCCGTGGAATGGTGCGAGGTCCTTGACGTTGAAGATGTCGCTCACGTTGTATTTGTCTCGAGGTAGGTCGATCTTGTAAGCGTTGTCGTTGTAGCGTGCTAGCACCTTGAAAGGTCCATCGGCTCGAGGGAGAAGCTTGGACTTGCGTTCTTTGGGGAAGCGGTCCTTGCGGAGGTGTAGCCACACTAGATCACCAATGTTGAAGACGATGGATTGCTTGTTGGCGTTGAGCTTGTTTGCTTGGCGTTGTACTTGGCGCTCAATGGTGTGCCTTGTATCTTCGTGTATCTTCTTGATGTAGCTTGCTCGTTCACTTGCATCTATGTTGGTGCGCTCTTGGAGAGGAAGTGGTAGAATGTCCAATGGGGACAACGGGTTGAAGCCGTAGACGACCTCGAAGGGGGACTTGCCGGTAGTTGAATGTCTTGCACGATTGTAGGCGTGCACTCGGCGATGGGTAGACATGCTTCCCATTCCTTGATGTTCTTCTTGATCAAGACACAGTAGAGTGGATAGTGTGCGGTTCGTCACCTCCGTTTGGCCATCGGTTTGAGGATGGTATGCCGAGGAGAACAAGAGCTTGATTCCGAGCTTGGCACATAGGGTCTTCAAAAGTAACTCAAGAACTTGGCGTCACGATCGGAGACGATTGTCTTTGGTATGCCATGAAGTCGCAAGATTTCCCTACAAAGAGATTTGCAACATGTGAAGCATCGTCTATCTTGTTGCAAGGAATGAAATGTGCCATCTTAGAAAATCTATCCACAACAACAAACACGGAATCCTTGCCATTTTGAGTCCTAGGCAAACCAGTACAAAATCCATACTAATGTCTTCCCATGGTTGATATGGAATAGGAGAGGCATGTAAAGGCCATGAGATTGAGTTTTTGACTTAGCTTTGCGACATGTATATCATCGGTTGGTGAAGCGTGAGGCGTCATGAACATCTTGGGCCAAAAGTAGTTGTTGGAGGCGTGGCGAATGTCTTGTCGGCGTCCAAAGTGTCCCATGAGTCCGCCTCCATGAGCCTCTTGCAAAAGTAGCAAACGAAGAGAAGGCTCGGGAATGCAAAGTTTGTTAGCTCTCATAAGATAACCATCCTTGATGTAATATTGTTCCCAAGACGTATTGATAGAGGCAAAGGTGTCCCGTCTTTTCGATGAGATGTGGTTTTCGCTTTGGAGGAAGTCGACTTTGCGATCCGACTACTGACGTCGGCGAGGGCGTCGGCGCTTTAGCAATCGCTAAACCAACTCTGAGAGGTTATTGACCACGCCGGAGCACGATCAACCTGACCACGAGGGTCTGTTTCCTGCGTGATAGAGGCAAAGGTGTCCCGTCTTTCGATGAGATGTGGTTTTCGCTTTGGAGGAAGTCGACTTTGACGATCCGACTACGAACGCGAGGACGTCGCGCTTTAGCAATCGCTAAACCAACTCCGAGAGGTTATTGACCACACCGAGCACGATCAACGACCACGAGTGCATTTCCTGCGAGCAAGCGAAGAACAAGCAAGAAACTGAGATTGCAATCTGGATATTGCGAATATAAGATGAAAGCTTTATTGATCAAGGTGGGGTTCTGTGGCGCCTTTGTGCGGTCGTTGAACACAAACGGCTGCGAAGTTGCAGCTATGGCGAACTTTTAATCTAAACAAAACCCAAGGTCTAAGCGGTGCCCTAAGGGCTGTATATATGGAGGAAGAGGGGGAATTTCGTGGCCCTTGGTGGAGGGTCGAAATCAACCCTAACTCTTGTTCCCCACACATACGGACTCTAAAAACAGCCTATACTTAAGTATTTCGAAATTACATGGGCCTGGCCCAATAATAAGGTGACGCAGCACCTAGAATAGCCTATGGACGAATATTATGAAGTGGCATCTTGTATATTTCGTCCAAGGCCTCATGCACTCATTACGGTAGCTTCAAAGTCCTGGAATCATCACTTGTAACTCCGTTCTTGTTCCCCTTAGCATGGCATTATCTCCATGCTTGTTCTTGCTCAATGTCCATCCTTCTCCAAGCTAGGGCCTTCATTTGTAAGCAAAACAAATGTATCCAATTTAGGCACATCATATTCTCATGAACATTAGAATCATTACCAAGAAGCGAAAGTACACGATAATTTAATTGGCGTCATGAGCTCTAGTAATTGGTCCACTATGTATAGCAGGGGTTGTGGGTGTAACAATGGTATTGATGTCCTCATCATCCTCCCTTCTTGAAATGAAGTCGTCCTCGACGGAAGCTCATCTTCCTCACCCAAATAAGGCTTCAAATCTGCAATGTTAAAAGTGGGACTAACCCCAAAATCTGCGAGCAGCTCAAGTTTATATGCATTATCATTTATTTTCTCTAACACCTTAAATGGACCATCAAGACGTGGCATTAGCTTTGATTTAGCAAATTAGGAAACCTATCCTTACGCAAATGTAACCAAACAAGATCTCCGGTGCAAAGACAACATGTTTTCTACCCTTATCTCCAGCAAGTTTATATTTAGCATTCATAAGCTCAATGTTTTCCTTAGTTATCTCATGCACTTTTAAAATCAATTCAGCACGTTCTTTAGCATCAAAATTAACCTTCTCCGAAGATGGAAGAGGCAACAAATCAATAGGTGCACGAGGTAGGAAGCCATACACAATTTCAAAAGGGCACATCTTAGTAGTAGAATGCAATGAGCGATTATAAGCAAATTCAATATGAGGCAAGCATTCTTCCCACATTTTCTTATTATTCTTCAAAACAGCCCTAAGCATAGTAGACAATGTTCTATTGACTACTTCAGTTTATCCATCGGTTTGGGGTGACAAGTAGTACTAAAAAGCAGTTTAGTCCCCAACTTAGCCCATAAACATCTCCAAAAGTGGCTAAGAAATTTAGTATCACGATCTGAAACAATAGTATTTGGCACACCATGCAAGCGAATAATTTCACGAAAGAACAAATCAGCAACATTAATGACATCATCGCTTTTATGACATGGTATAAAGTGTGCCATTTTCGAGAATCTATCCACGACAACAAATATGCTATCCTCCCTTCTTTGTTGAGGTAAACCTAAAACAAAGTCCATAGATATATCCTCCCAAGGAACACTAGGCACAGGCAAAGGCATATATAAACCATGAGGATTGAGTCGTGACTTAGCTTTTTGACATGTAGTGCAGCGAGCAACAAAACGCTCAACATCCGTCTCATCTTTGGCCAAAAGAAATGTGTAGCAAGTATATCCTCCGTCTTCTTGGCGCCAAAGTGTCCCATTAATCCTCCTCCATGTGCCTCCTACAACAACAAAAGCGAAACAGAGCTAGCGGGAATGCATAGCTTGTTAGCACGGAACACAAAACCATCATTAATAACGAACTTGTTCCATGTTCTTCCTTCTTTACAATTCTGCATTACATCTTTAAAATCAGCATCATGCACATATTGATCTTTGATGGTCTCCAAACCAAATATTTTGAAGTCAAGTTGTGAAAGCATAGTATAGCGACGAGACAAAGCATCAGCAATAACATTTTCTTTACCCTTCTTGTGTTTAATGACATAAGGGAAAGTCTCAATGAATTCAACCCATTTAGCATGTCTACGATTCAGTTTAGCTTGACTTTTAATATGTTTCAAAGATTCATGATCAGAATGTATAACAAATTCTTTGGGCCATAAATAATGTTGCCATGTCTCTAAAGTCCGAACAAGAGCATATAATTCTTTGTCATAAGTAGAATAGTTCAGACTAGGCCCACTCAATTTTTCGAGAAAAGTATGCAACAGGTTTGCCATCTTGTAATAACACACCTCTAATCCAATTCCACTAGCATCACATTCAAGCTCAAAAGTCTTATTAAAGTCGGGAAGTTGGAGTAAAGGGCATGTGTCAACTTATCTTTCAATACCGTGAAGGCTTCTTCTGTGCGGTACCCCAAACAAAAGGCACATCCTTCTTTGTAAGCTCATTGAGAGGTGCAGCAATGGTGCTAAAGTCTCTCACAAAACGCCTATAGAAACCAGCGAGTCCAAGAAAACTCCTCACTTGTGTGACCGTTTTGGGCTGCGGCCAACTCTCAATAGCTTCAATCTTGGCTTTATCAACTTCAATTCCTGTGGAGTAACAACATAGCCAAGAAAAGATACTCGGTCGGTGCAAAAGGTGCACTTCCCAAGGTTACCAAACAAGCGTGCATCACGTAGAGCATTAAAAACAACACGTAAATGTTCCAAATGTTCTTCCAAAGATTTGCTATAAATCAGTATATCATCAAAGTAAACTACCACAAATCGTCCAATGAAAGCACGTAAAACTTCGTTCATTAATCTCATGAAAGTACTAGGTGCATTAGTTAACCCAAAAGGCATGACTAACCACTCATATAATCCAAACTTAGTTTTAAATGCTGTTTTCCATTCATCTCCCAATTTCATACGAATTTGATGGTATCCACTCATAAATCAACTTTGGAGAATATTGTAGAGCCACTTAATTCATCAAGCATATCATCTAGCCTAGGAATAGGATGGCGATAACGAATAGTAATATTATTAATGCCTCTACAATCAACACACATACTGTGACGTACCATCCTTTTTAGGCACTAGTATAATAGGAACAGCACAAGGACTAAGAGATTCGCGTATATAACCTTTGTCGAGCAGCTCTGTACTTGACGCATAATCTCCTTCGTCTCCTCTGGATTGATGCGGTATGGTGCACGGTTGGGTAGCGATGCACGGGAATTAAGTCAATTTGATGCTCAATCCCTCGAATAGGTGGTAATCCGGTGGCACGTCTTGTGGGAAGGCGTCGTGAACTCTGCAAAATGTTAGTGACAACGAGGGGCAAAGAGGAAGGCACGTCCTCGAATGAAAATAATGCCTCTTTGCACACAAAAGCATAGCAAACAGATTTGCTAGAATCTAGCTCATCAATATCAGATTTGGTGGCAAATAAACATGCACTTTTCAGTTTAATTTCAGAAGCAACATTAGATGGTTTATTATTAGGCTTCATTTGTTGCTCAAATTCTTTTGCCACAATCTGATTTTCACTCTTATTTTCTCCTGTTTTGCTTTATTAGCTCTATTAATATCATCTTTCAAAATGGAATCAGGAGTCATAGGAAGCAAAGTAATATTTTATCCTTGTGAACAAGAGTATCTGATTGTTTCTACCATGGTGTACAGAATTTTATCAAATTGCCATGGTCTACCAAGTAATAAGGAACATGCTTGCATAGGTACCACATCACAATCAACATAATCAGCATATGTAGAGATACTAAAATGCACACGAACAGAGACGTGTTACCTTAACCTTGCCGCTGTTGTTGAACCATTGGATGTAGTAAGGATGTGGATGTGGTCTTGTGGTGAGAGAAAGCTTCTCCACCATATCCATGCTAGCCAAGTTGTTGCAGCTCCCTCCATCTATGATGGCGCTTGAATAGAACGTTCCTTCACAACTCCCTTTGTATGGAACAAGTTATGCCTCTGATTTTGCTCAGCTTGTGTAACCTGCACACTCAAAACACGTTGAGCAACTAAACATTCATACATCGGCATCTTGACAGCCATGTATTGCGTCTCAAAATCAGAATCATCTCCACCGTGTTCTTCATGTGTAATAAGAGCCAAAGTCTCTTCATCATAGTCACTAGCGGACTCATACCCACCATCCTCGTGAGCAATCATCACGCTGAGATTGGCATTCTCTCAAAATGTCCTCTTCCCTTACAACCACGACAAATAATATCACTTGTGTGCCTGTTGACGCCATGGAAGAAGAAGAGCTCTGTGTGTAGCCCAAAGCGGTGTACTCTTGGCGGATAGTGGTGGTTGTGCCTGCTTTCTTGTATCACGGTTGGAGGTGGCAGCCGACGGAGGTGTCGGTGTAGTAGAACGTGTGGAAGTAGATGATGCACGTGGTGTCCATGATGAAGGTCGACCTGCGAGAAAAGTTAGTCGCGCCAAGGCACATCGATCCCGCACTTCACGTTCAGCTTTACAAGCAAGATGGAATAATCGAGTGATATTATTATAATCCTTGTAGTCTAGAATGGTCGAATATCTCTATTTAATCCACCCAGAAAACATGCAAGCATAGCTTCATTCTCCTCAACAATACCACATCTAATCAAGCCAGTTTGTAATTCTGATAATATTCTTCTACGAATTTTTTCCTTGTCTTAAGCGCTGCAATTTTGAAGTAATTCACGCTGATAATATGGTGGAACCCAACGAGTACGCATAGCAGTTTTCAAAGCAGCCCAAGTAGCTGGAACAGGATATAATCTACAATGTTCAGACCACCAAACACATGCAAAGCTAGTGAAAGCACAAACAGCAAGCAGCAGAACACGTCTCTCCTCGGGATATTGTAAACATGTAAATCGTTGTTCAGTTTCTAACTCCCAAGTAAGATATATATCAGGAACATATCTACCCTCAAATGGTGGAATATTCAATTTCAGTTTAGGGAGATGGTCATGATCTCGTACTGAAGGGGAGCCGAACATTGCCATTGTTTGCATGTGGACGACCTGGTGGTTGTGGTCTTTGGTGGTTGCACGTGGTTCGATGTTGATCAACCTCATCCTCGTAAGCTCTCACATAATCATCCTCCCCCGCAGCAGCAGGAGCCACTGAAGTATCAACAAGAGCACCAAACAGCTTGGCCAGTGAAGAGGGACACAGGAAGCTCGGCGGAGGGCTGTTTCGCGATGTGGAGGTAGTCCTTGTTGTTGTAGTAGAGGTGCGTTAGGTGCAGCCGGTGGTGGTGGTGGTAGGCCTTGAGCAATTCATTAAACTTGTTATCGAGCTTTGTTTGAACGCCTTCTCAATGCCATCTATCTTCTCCATGGCCTCTTCAAATCTATTTAGCACATCGTCCACCTGCCCACTCATCATTTGTTGAAACTTATCATGTAGCGCTTTGTTTGTCATGTTCTCCCGGTCGGTCTAAATCGGCTTGTGATCCTGCCATGGTTAGCAGCAATAGAAACACACAAGAATATGATTGACAGACTACTAGGAAGTGGTGGTGGTGGTGTGGTGCGATCACAAATCCGTCAAGCAAATCTCAAATTCTTACCAGTTCTTACCAAAGAAGGCGGTGATCGGCAACCGATGTAGTCAAAACTCTCAAAGCTTGGATAGAGCGATTACGGGGAGAGTCAAGCATACGATGTAGATGTATGTGGAGCTGGGAAGGCTTATAATATGGTAGCAAAAAGGGTCAGCAATAATCAATTCGGAGATGCAAAGTTGAATAAGCGCTCAACGACGAGTCTTGTGCTGGTCCTAGGCTAGACCGTGCTAGAGACGCGAGCCTAGAACACTAACAAAATCACGGGCTGCACGGAAACAACGGAAAATCACACTCTGGAATTTTTTTTCGCTCCTTTTTTTTTTGCTTGCTTTTTTTGCGCTGATCTTTTTTTTTTTTTTGCGAAAAATCACTATAATGGCGAGTGTCTCAAAACTCTTCCTGTGTCAAGCCGACGGGATGGGCACGAAATTTTTCGACCAAAAAAATTTTTTTTCGATTGCCGGACCAAAAAGCTGAAGCAGGTCAAAAAACTTTCTATAATGGCGATTGTCTCAATACTTAGAAACACCTAAAATAGGATAGCGAAATTTTTTCGACAAGTGCGTGTTCAAAAATTTTGGGCCTAAGCGGAGGTTGGTTTCGAAACCTCGCGAGCAAGGAAACACGAATCGGAAACTAGATGGATCTTGAAAACAAACCTAATATGAGAAGAACTTCGGATTGGTGGTGGATATATGGTGGTGGTATATGGCGTGGTGGTGATATATGGTAGCGGTGGTGGTATATGGATACGGATTGGTGGTGGTATATGGATACGGATTGAGGCGGTGGCGGATAAGCAATGGTGGTAGATGGCAAGGCGATGATGATGGTGCGGCGGCGTGACAACTTATGACCGAACTCGAAACTCTAAAAGACTAGACTCTAAGACCAGCAACTTGACACGACGATGCAACATAAATTCAACAAAGCAAAACCCTAAAAAGATTATGCAAAGGCTCAGATTGGTTCGGATATGATGAACTAACCCTAATTTTTTTGTGGCTTTTTCGTGGACTTTAGGTATGAAGAACAGACTAGATCTAATCTCGAAAAGCTGTAAAATCTCACCGAGCAACCTGAAACTCGATACCACTTGATAGAGGCAAAGGTGTCCCGTCTTTTCGATGAGATGTGGTTTCGCTTTGGAGGAAGTCGACTTTGACGATCCGACTCTGAACGTGCGAGGACGTCGCGCCTTAGCAATCGCTAAACCAACTCGAGAGGTTATTGACCACACCGAGCACGATCAACGACCACGAGGGTCTGTTTCTGCGAGCAAGCGAAGAACAAGCAAGAAAGCTGAGATTGCAATCTGGATATTGCGAATATAAGATGAAAGCTTTATTGATCAAGGTGGGGTTACTGTGGCGCCTTTATGCAGTCGTTGAACACAAGCGAAATGCGAAGTTGCAGCTATGGCGAAGTTTTAATCTAAACAAAACCCAAGGTCTAAGCGGTGCCCTAAGGGCTGTATATATGGAGGAAGAGGGGGGAATTTCGTGGCCCTTGGTGGAGGGGTCGAAATCAACCCTAACTCTTGTTTCCCACACATACGGACTCTAAAACAGCCTATACTTAAGTATTTCAAAATTACATGGGCCTGGCCCAATAATAAGGTGACGAGCACCTAGAATAGCCTATGGACGAATATTATGAAGTGGCATCTTGTATATTTCGTCCAAGGCCTCATGCACTCATTAGGGTGGCTTCAAAGTCCTGGAATCATCACTTGTAACTCCGTTCTTGTTCCCCTTGCATGCCAACATCTCCATGCTTGAACTTGCTCCAAGGTTCATCTTTCTTGTCCATGGTAGGCCCTTCATTTGTAAGCAAAACAAATGTATCCAATTTAGGCAGCATCATATTCTCATGAACATTGGAATCGTTACCAAGAAACGAAAGTACCTGATAATTCAATTGGCGTGCGCGAGCTCTAGTAATTGGTCCAATATGTATAGCAGCAGGGGTTGTGGGTGTAACAATGGTATTGATGTCCTCATCACGTATGCGTCAAGCACTTAGCATAAGGAGAAGCAAAAGAGGAATCATGCTCATACAAGTCTTTTATATGCTCAAAACCAATAACATTCAACTCAAGTTGAGTGACAAGCATGCATATGCGTGAAAGCACGTCGGCAACTACATTTTCTTTACCCTTAATGTACTTGATCACATAAGGAAAAGATTCAATGAATTCACTCCATTTGGCATGACGCTTGTTTAATTTAGTTTGACCTTTGAGGTACTTAAGCGTTTCATGATCGGTATGGATGACAAACTCATGCGGTCGAAGGTAATGTTCCCAAACATGTAGCGCACGCACTAAAGCATACAACTCTTTGTCATAGATGGGGTAATTAAGTTGAGCACCAGAGAGTTTTTCACTAAAATATGCAATGGCTCGTTTTTCTTGCATCAAAACTCCGCCAATTCCGGTACCACTTGCATCACAATGAACGTCAAAAGTTTTGTCAAAATTGGGCAAAGCAAGAATCGGAGCATGAGTAAGCAAAGACTTGAGCTCATCAAAAGCGGTTGATTGCAAAGTTCCCCAAACAAAGGGAGTATTCTTCTTGCTCAATGCATGCAAAGGAGCGGCAATTGTGCTAAAATCTTTCACAAAGCGACGATAGAAACCCGCAAGACCAAGAAAGCTTCGCACTTGTTGCAAATTGGTGTGTTGGGGCCAAGTTTTGATTGCTTCAATTTTAGATTCATCAACATGGACACCCTTTGAGGAAACAACAAAACCCAAGAAAACCACTTTGTCAACTCCAAAAGTGCATTTTTTCAAGTTTGCATAAAGACTTTCCTTGCGAAGAGTTTGCAACACAGATTTTACATGATTGATGTGCTCTTTCATGGTTTTGCTAAACACGAGAATATCGTCAAAGTAAACCACAACAAAGACTCCAATATAAGGACGAAGCACATGATGCATAAGACGCACAAAAGTGCCGGGAGCTTCCGAAAGACCCATAGGCATCACTAACCATTCATATAAACCAAATTTGGTTTTGAAAGCAGTTTTCCATTCATCACCCTCTTGTATGCGGATTTGAAAATAGCCACTTTTAAGATCAATTTTTGAGAAAAAGTTGGCTCCACTAAGTTCATCAAGCATGTCATCTAAGCGAGGAATGGGATGCCTATATCGAACGGTAATAGCATTGATAGGTCTACAATCGAACACAAGCGGAAACTTCCATCGGGCTTAGGCACAAGAATAACGGAGCGGCACAAGGGCTTAAGCTTTCACGTACATGACCGTTGTCGATTAGTTGTTGTACTTGCCGTTGAATCTCCTTGGTTTCTTCCGGATTGACTCGGTATGGAGCTTTGTTTGGTAGAGGCGCTCCGGGGATGAGGTCAATACGATGCTCTATGCCTCGAAGAGGAGGTAGTGATGAGGACATCAATACCATTGTTACACCCACAGCCCCTGCTGCTATACATACTGGACCAATTACTAGAGCTCGCGCACGCCAATTGAATTATCAGGTACTTCCGTTTCTTGGTAACGATTCCAATGTTCATGAGAATATGATGCTGCCTAAATTGGATACATTTGTTTTGCTTACAAATGAAGGGCCTACCATGGACAAGAAAGATGAACCTTGGAGCAAGTTCAAGCATGGAGATGTTGGCATGCTTAAAGGAGAACAAGAACGGAGTTACAAGTGATGATTCCAGGACTTTGAAGCCACCCTAATGAGTGCATAAGGCCTTGGACGAAATATACAAGATACCACTTCATAATATTCGTCCATAGGCTATTCTAGGTGCTCACGTCACCTTATTATTGGGCCAGCCCATGTAATTTCGAAATACTTAAGTA
Organism: Aegilops longissima; assembly: GCA_021605205.1. Taxonomy (NCBI): domain Eukaryota; kingdom Viridiplantae; phylum Streptophyta; class Magnoliopsida; order Poales; family Poaceae; genus Aegilops; species Aegilops longissima. The sequence goes on from JAHIAM010000533.1 coordinate 17,756, forward strand.
TAGGCTGTTTTAGAGTCCGTATGTGTGGGAAACAAGAGTTAGGGTTGATTTGGACCCCTCCACCAAGGGCCACGAAATTCCCCCTCTTTCTCCATATATACAGCCCTTAGGGCACCGTTTAGACATTGGGTTTTGTTTAGATTAAAAGTTCGCCATAGCTGCAACTTCGCATTTCGTTTGTGTTCAACGACTGCACAAAGGCGTCCACAGAACCCCACCTTGATCAATAAAGCTTTCATCTTATATTCGCAATATCCAGATTGCAATCTCAGTTTCTTGCTTGTTCTTCGTTTGCTCGCAGGAAACAGGCCCTCGTGGTCGGTTGATCGTGCTCGGCGTGGTCAATAACCCTCGGAAGTTGGTTTAGCGATTGCTAAAGCGCTGACGTCTCGCACGTTAAGTAGTCGGATCGCCAAGGTCGACTTCACGTAAACGATAGCCACCATCTCATCGAAACATCGGGACACCTTTGCCTCTATCAAGTGGTATCAGATTTTCAGGTTGCTCGGTGAGATTTTACAGTTTTTCGTAGATTAGATCGAGTCTGTTCTTCATACCTAAAGTCCACGAAAAAGCCACAAAAAAAATTAGGGTTAGTTCATCATATCCGAACCAATCGAGCCTTTGCATAATCTTTTTAGGGTTTTGCTTTGTTGAATTTATGTTGCATCGTCGCGTGTCAAGTTGCTGGTCTTAGAGTCTAGTCTTTTAGAGTTTCGAGTTCGGTCATAAGTTGTCACTTGCCGCCGCACCATCATCATCGCCTTGCCATCTACCACCATTGCTTATCCGCCACAGCTCACGAATCCGTATCCATATACCACCACCAATCGTGATCCATATACCACCACCGCTACCATATACCACCACCGCTGTCATATACCACCACCATATATCCACCACCAATCCGAGTTCCTTGCATATTAGGTTTGTTTTCGAGATCCATCTAGTTTCGATTCGTGTTTCCTTGCCGGAGTAGGTTTGGAAAAAAAAACCGACTTGTCCGAAACCACCTCCGTTTAGGCCCAAAATTTTCCAAAACGCACTTGTCGAAAAATTTTTCTGGCTATCCTATTTTAGGTGTTTCTAAGCGTATTGAGACAATCGCCATTATAGAAAGTTTTTTGACCTGTTTCAGCTTTTTGGGTCCGGCAAATCGAAAAAAAAATTTTTTTGGTCGAAAAAATTTCGTGCCCATCCTGTCGGTTTGACACAGGAAGAGTTTTGAGACACTCGCCATTATAGTGATTTTTCAAAAAAAAAGAGCAAAAAAAAAAAAAAAAGAAGCGCAAAAAAAAAGAGCGAAAGGCATCTTGTATATTCGTCCAGGCCTCATGCACTCATTAGGGTGGCTTCAAAGTCACGGAATCATCACTTGTAACTCCGTTCTTGTTCCCCTTCATGCCAACATCTCCAGCGAACTTGCTCCAAGGTTCATCTTTCTTGTCCATAGTAGGCCTTCATTTGTAAGCAAAACAAATGTATCCAATTTAAGCGACATCATATTCTCATGAACATTGGAATGGTTACCAAGAAAGCGAAAGTACACGATAATTCAATTGATACTGGCGAGCTCTAGTAATTAGTCCATTATGTATAGCGAAGAAGTACGTGGGTGTAACAATGGTATTGATGTCCTCATCGGTTAATTCAATGGGTGCACTCAAAATTGTTGGTATTTCAGTTGTTTGATCACATGGCGCATTCATGATAGTATCAAGATTCTCTAAAATAGGTGATGTGCTCAAATCACCGATTAACTCAACATGATGCATTCAAGTTAACTGGGATGCATCATTCTCATCTGAAGTTATATCATTAATACCTTCTTTACTTACCTTTTACTTAAAGGCGTAGGCGATGTGGTATGGGCCTTGATAATGCACCATACACTTGAGATGATGTCGGCGCTCACAATGCAGGGTGGGGTTGCTCTAGTAGGTTACTGTGGTGGAGAGAACAAGCGGCGATGGTGAGCATGAACTGGAATAGTAGTTGTTGTAGTCACAATGCATCCTCCTGTTTGTCTCTCAAAGGTACTGGCCTTGAACATACATACCAATAATGGAGCGAGGAATATAGTGAAATCTTGCCCGATATCATGGTTCAAACCACCAAAAATCTATTCATTGTATCATCCTCAGTTCTTCTATGTCACAATGATGCATATAAGATTTGAACTCTTTTAGTAAGCATGAGCGATTATTCTGCCTTGTTTAATTGTTCAAATTTGCGAAGCAATTCACAGCGATAATAAGGAGAAAAATTGTTGTCTCATTCAGCTTTCAAAACTTTCAAGTTGTGGGTTGGTTATCAATGTTTTCTTACAATGCCTCCACCAGCGAAGCAAAACAGTAAATGCTCTAGTGGTCCGTACTCTCAAATTCGAAAAATCATGGTGACTAAAACTTCTTCTAATTCAATCCCAAGCTAGATAAATAGGATTAAATCTACCCTCAAATGATCGTAAGACATACCCTGACCATATGCTAGTGTGTGTTGTCCCAACTCTGCGTATGATGAAGATGTGCCAGTGGTCAAGAACTTCTATCTCGGAACTGTCATGATTAGTAGAAACAAGAAACAAAATTAGAATAATGTTCCTATGAACTACTAGGATGTGGTTGTAAAGTGCTCCTGATAAAGCAAATATCAATATCTTACAAGTTCTTACCATGCGGCGGGTGGTGACGAACTAAGCGGTGTCAAATAACTCTGAAGATTGTGTAAGCGATTGCTAGAGAGCGTCTCGTATACGGTGTAGAAATATGTGGAGCTGGGTTGGCTATATATGGTAGCAAAAAATTAGCAATAATCAATTCATAGATGCAATGTTGAATAAGCGCTCAAGCAGCAGTGCTCTTTGGTCTAGGCTAGACCAGACTAGAGACCTTGAGCCTAAAACACTAATGAGGTCATGGCGTACACTTCAACATCAATGAAGGATAATAAGTAGCTCACAGACAGCAAGATATAAGTGAAGATCACAAGCAGCGGTAAAGATAATGATGAAGAACAACTGCCAAGCAGGATATACAACAACTCTCTCTCAATTTCCTCTTGAAAAGTTTGAGCCAATTTTCTGATAACTTTTAAAAATGCTACTAACTCAAGCTTTCCAATTCAAAAGAATCACTCAATTCGAGTTGATATGAGAGTCAAAAATTCTAAACTGGTTTGAAAAACTGGAATAAGCTGTGTTCACGAACGGAGGGCAAAAGACCTATTTAGGAGCCGATTTGAGGTGCCAAATATTGAACTTGCTTCTGCAACTATTTAGATGCGGCTCGTCTCTAGCTTTAATTTGAGTACTCGTGGAGCCAAAGCGGACTTCGTATGAGGAAGTTATGCCTGTTTTCTTGAAGTGATTAAAGCAATTCCAATCCAATTCATCTACGAGATTGAGTCTAGATAGATCCGAACTTTGTTTTTTTCTTCTCTCTTTTTCTCACTTATTTTCTTTTCTTTCTCTCTTTTTTTCTCTGACTTTTTTCTTTTACTTTTTTTTCTCTCTTTTCTCTCTCCTCTTTCCAAACAAACTAGATAAATGCAGATTGGATAAAGTGAAGATGTGAGCGATCTCAACTATGGTTATGACAATGGCGATGGGTAGCACGTGGTGGAGATTGATGGATGGATGGTGGTCAGCGGAAGGGATAACGATGTGGCGGCGTGACTAATGTGAACGAGAACTTCGAAACTCTAAGCGAAATAGACACTAAGACCACAACTCGACACGACGATGCAACGATAATTCAATAATGCAAACAATGAAAATAAAACTGCAAAAGGCTCAGACTGGCTTGGACAAAGGATGAATAGATCTAACTTTTTTGTGGCTTTTCTTGGACAATAGGTAAGAAGAAATCTAATCTAGGGACAATTGGAAATTCTCACCGAGCAACACGAAAACTGATACCACTTGATAGAGGCGAGGGTGTCGATCTTCGATGAGATGATAACTATCGATTTGGTGGAGCGACTTTGTGATCCGACTACAAGCGTTACTGACGTTAAGCGCCCATGATCACTAAACCAATCTCACGAGGTTCTTTGACGATCTTGGGCATTGATCGGCGACCACGGTCTATTCCTGCTGTAATCAAGAACAAGCAAGAAATGTGATGCAATCTGAATATTGCGAATATATGGAGTATTGATAAGCGTGGGGATCCGTGGCGGTCTTGGCAATTGTTGGACACAAGCAGTACGGTTGCAATGGCTAACTTTTAACTAAACAAATCCCAAGGAAAAAGCTACTAGATGGATCTTATATAGGAGCAAGGGTGGCGGCCAAGGAGGTGGGAGGACGTCCCAAGGCAGCCTAACACTAACCTAGGTCGTACAAGGCCAATGGGCCCAAGTGGAGTGACGTAACACCTTTGGACTTGTAGTTTACTCAGTTCTGCTCTTTGACGCATCAGTTGTTTTTTCGTCCATAACTCAACGCTCGGACGGATTTTAGGTGATTCCAATTGGGTTGGAAAATGCAGAAATCTATTTTCCAACAAAAAAGAATCAACCAATTTGAGTGGTATGAAAAGTTATTGACGTTTTGAGTCGGTATATACATGCGGTCTGAATCTGAGTCAGGAATGAGAGATTGGACTCTATCTTCTCTTGGGCCAAAAGTGGCGTGAGAACTTTGAACAGCAGATAAACATCTCTTTCTCCTTATCTTCATATGTGGATTGTAGAAATGTCCCATACACCTGCAATTAGACATGGCACAACAGTTTGTGAAATATTTTTGTCTGGATGACATAAATAAATTATTGCATAGTTGCATTAGAAATCACCTCACAAATATACATGTATAATATTTTTTGATGCATTATCCAAAGGTAATCATGTCCTCATCACGGTAGGCTCGAGGGCGGATATGGGGGCTGAGATGATCTGGCCTTCTCAGTTGGTTCTCTTCATCCATGGGACTTGGAGGCTTGTCCATCTTCACGGCATCCTCGGAGGTTCCCTTGACACCCTAATCATGCACATAGCATATCAGACTTAGGTAGTAGCCATGTCTAAAGTGGATCATATGTGATATCGACAAGGAAGGAGGTCACCTCGTTCTCGAGGCTCTAGCTCAGCTCGTGTCATGGGTCCTCTTGGCTCTTGATGAGGCAGTTTGTAGGTCCATGGGATGATGGTAGGATGCTCGCATCTTCCCCCCCAGGAGAGATCCGAACTTCCGGATCGCTTCATCTCCGTGGAATGGTGCGAGGTCCTTGGCGTTGAAGATGTCGCTCCGTTGTATTTGTCTCGAGGTAGGTCGATCTTGTAGCGTTGTCGTTGTAAGCGTGCTAGCACCTTGAAAGGTCCATGGCTCGAGGAAAGCTTGGACTTCCGTTCTTTGAAGCGGTCCTTGCGGAGTGTAACCACTAGATCACCAATGTTGAAGACGATGGATTGCTTGTTGGCGTTGAGCTTGTTGCTTAGCGTTGTACTTGGCGCTCAATGGTGTGCCTTGTATCTTAAGTGTATCTTCTTGATGTAGCTTTCGTTCCTTGCATCTATGTTAGTGCGCTCTTGGAAAGTGGTAGAATGTCAATGGGGACAGGTTGAAGCCGTAGACGACCTCGAAGGGGACTTGGTAGTTGAATGTCTTGCGATTGTAGGCGTGCTGATGGGTGAACATGCTTCCCATTCCTTGATGTTCTTTTGATCAAGACACACGAAGTGATGGATAGTGTGGATTCGTCACCTCCGTTTGGCCATCGGTTTGAGGATGGTATCTTGAGGAGAACAAGAGCTTGATTCGAGCTTGCTGGGTCTTCAAAGTAACTCAAGAACTTGGCGTCCTGATCGAGGAGGCGATTGTCTTTGGTATGCCATGAAGTCATGAATTTCCTACAAAGAGATTGCAACATGTGAGCATCGTCTATCTTGTTGCAAGGAATGAAATGTGCCATCTTAAATCTATCACAACAACAAACACGGAATCCTTGCCATTTTGAGTCCTAGGCAAACGTTACAAAATCCATACTAATGTCTTCCACATGGTTGATATGGAATAGGAGAGGCATGTAAAGGCCATGGTTGATTTTGACTTAGCTTTAAACATGTATATCATCGGTTGGTGAAGCGTGAGGCGTGTGAACATCTTGGGCCAAAAGTAGTTGTTGGAGGCGTGGCGAATGTCTTATCGCGTCCAAAGTGTCCCATAGGTCCGCCTCCATATGACCTCTTGCAAAAATGCAAGCGAAGAAGGCTAGGGAATGCAAATTTGTTAGCTCATAGATAACCATCCTTGATGTAATATTGTTCCCAAGAGCGGTATTGATAGAGGCAAAGGTGTCCGTCTTCGATGAGATGTGGTTTCGCTTTGGAGAAGTGGGCTTTGGCGATCAGGACTCTGACGTCGCGAGGGCGTCGCGCCTTAACATCGCTAAACCCAACTCGGCAGAGGTTATTATTGCGGCGAACGATCCTTTGACCACAGTCTGTTTCACCGTGATAGAGGCAAAGGTGTCCTGCCTTTCGATGAGATGTGGTTGCGCTTTGGAGGAAGTCGACTTTGACGATCCGACTACGAACGCAGCGAGGACGTCGCCTTTAGCAATCGCTAAACCAACTCCAGAGGTTATTGACCACGCCGAGCACGATCAACGCGACCACGAGGGTCTGCTTCTCATGAGCAAACGAAGAACAAGCAAGAAACTGAGATTGCAATCTGGATATTGCGAATATAAGATGAAAGCTTTATTGATCAAGGTGGGGTTCTGTGACGCTTTTGTGCAGTCGTTGAACACAAACGGCATCTGCGAAGTTGCAGCTATGGCTAACTTTTAATCTAAACAAACCCCTGTGTCTAAACGGTGCCCTAAGGGCTGTATATATGGAGGAAGAGGGGAATTTCGTGGCCCTTGGTGGAGGGGTCCAAATCAACCCTAACTCTTGTTTCCCCACACATACGGACTCTAAAACAGCCTATACTTAAGTATTTCGAAATTACATGGCCTGGCCCAATAATAAGGTGACGCAGCACCTAGAATAGCCTATGGACGAATATTATGAAGTGGCATCTTGTATATTTCGTCCAAGGCTTCATGCACTCATTATGGTGGCTTCAAAGTCCTGGAATCATCACTTGTAACTCCGTTGCTTCTTCCCTTCACATGCCATCATCTCCATGCTTGTTCTTGCTCCGTGTCATCTTTCTTGTCCATGCTAGGCCCTTCATTTGTAAGCAAAACAAATGTATCCAATTTAAGCAGCATCATATTCTCATGAACATTAGAATCATTACCAAGAAGCGAAAGTACTGATAATTCAATTGGCGTCTTGAGCTCTAGTAATTGGTCCAAGATGTATAGCAGCAGGGGTTGTGGGTGTAACAATGGTATTGATGTCCTCATCATCCTCCCTTCTTGAAATGAAGTCGTCTCGACGAGGCTCATCTTCCTCACCCAAATAAGGCTTCAAATCTGCAATGTTAAAAAGTCAGGACTAACCCCAAAATCTGCGAGGCAGCTCAAGTTTATATGCATTATCATTTATTTTCTCTAACACCTTAAATGGACCATCGTTACGTGGCATTAGCTTTGATTTGCGCAAATTAGGAAACCTATCTCACGCTAAATGTAACCAAACAAGATCTCCGGTGCAAAGACAACATGTTTTCTACCCTTATCTCCAACAAGTTTATATTTAGCATTCATACGCTCAATGTTTTCCTTAGTTATCTCATGCATTTTAAAATCAATTCAGCACGTTCTTTAGCATCAAAATTAACCTTCTCCGAAGATGGAAGGGCAACAAATCAATAGGTGCCACCGAGGTAGGAAGCCATACACAATTTCAAAAGGCACATCTTAGTAGTAGAATGCAATGCAAACGATTATAAGCAAATTCAATATGAAAGCATTCTTCCCACATTTTCTTATTATTCTTCAAAACAGCCCTAAGCATAGTAGACAATGTTCTATTGACTACTTGGTTTAATCCATCGGTTTGGGGGTGACAAGTAGTACTAAAAAGCAGTTTAGTCCCCAACTTAGCCATAAACATCTCCAAAAGTGGCTAAGAAATTTAGTATCACGATCTGAAACAATAGTATTTGGCACACCATGCAGCGAATAATTTCACGAAAGAACAAATCAACAACATTAACATCATCGGCTTTTATGACATGGTATAAAGTGTGCCATTTTAGAAATCTATCCACGACAACAAATACCTATCCTCCCTTCTTTGTTCGAGGTAAACCTAAAACAAAGTCCATAGATATATCCTCCCAAGGAACACTCAGGCACAGGCAAGGCATGTATAAACCATGAGGATTGAGTCGTGACTTAGCTTTTTGACATGTAGTGCAGCGAGCAACAAAACGCTCAACATCCTGTCTCATCTTTGGCCAAAAGAAATGTGTAGCAAGTATATCCTCCGTCTTCTTGACGCCAAAGTGTCCCATTAATCCTCCTCCATGCGCCTCCTGCAACAACAAAGACGAGCAGAGCTAGCGAGGAATGCATAGCTTGTTATGCGGAACACAAAACCATCATTAATAACGAACTTGTTCCATGTTCTTCCTTCTTTACAATTCTGCATTACATCTTTAAAATCAGCATCATGCACATATTGATCTTTGATGGTCTCCAAACCAAATATTTTGAAGTCAAGTTGTGAAAGCATAGTATAGTGACGAGACAAAGCATCAAGAATAACATTTTCTTTACCCTTCTTGTGTTTAATGACATAAGGAAAGTCTCAATGAATTCAACCCATTTAGCATGTCTCGATTCAGTTTAGCTTGACTTTTAATATGTTTCAAAGATTCATGATCAGAATGTATAACAAATTCTTTGGGCCATAAATAATGTTGCCATGTCTCTAAAGTCCTAACAAGAGCATATAATTCTTTATCATAAGTAGAATAGTTCAGACTAGGCCCACTCAATTTTTTCGAGAAAAGTATGCAACAGGTTTTCCATCTTGTAATAACACACCTCCTAATCCAATTCCACTAGCATCACATTCAAGCTCAAAAGTCTTATTAAAGTCGGGAAGTTGGAGTAAAGGAGCATGTGTCAACTTATCTTTCAATACCGTGAAAGCTTCTTCCGTATGCGGTACCCCAAACAAAAGGCACATCCTTCTTTGTAAGCTCATTGAGAGGTGCAGCAATGGTGCTAAAGTCTCTCTACAACTTATAGAAACCAGCGAAGTCCAAGAAAACTCCTCACTTGTGTGACCGTTTTGGGCTGCGGCCAACTCTCAATAGCTTCAATCTTGGCTTTATCAACTTCAATTCCTGTGGAGTAACAACATAGCCAAGAAAAGATACTCGGTCGGTGCAAAGGTGCACTTCCCAAGGTTACCAAACAAGCGTGCATCACGTAGAGCATTAAAAACAGCACGTAAATGTTCCAAATGTTCTTCCAAAGATTTGCTATAAATCAGTATATCATCAAAGTAAACTACTACAAATCGTCCAATGAAAGCACGTAAAACTTCGTTCATTAATCTCATGAAAGTACTAGGTGCATTAGTTAACCCAAAAGGCATGACTAACCACTCATATAATCCAAACTTAGTTTTAAATGTTGTTTTCCATTCATCTCCCAATTTCATACGAATTTGATGGTATCCACATAAATCAACTTTGGAGAATATTGTGAGCCACTCAATTCATCAAGCATATCATCTAGCCTAGGAATAGGATGACGATAACGAATAGTAATATTATTAATGCCTCTACAATCAACACACATCTACGACGTACCATCCTTTTTAGGCACTAGTATAATAGGAACACACAAGGACTAAGAGATTCGGCGTATATAACCTTTGTCGAGCAGCCTCAATATTTGACGCATAATCTCCTTCTCCGTCTCCTGGATTGGTACGGTATGGTGCACGGTTAGTAGCGATGCACCGGAATTAAGTCAATTTGATGCTCAATTCCTCGAATAGGTGGTAATCCCGTGGCACGTCCTGTGGGAAGACGTCAGCGAACTCCTGCAAAATGTTAGTGACAGCAGGGGGCAAAGAGGAAGGCACGTCCTCGAATGAAAATAATGCCTCTTTGCACACAAAAGCATAGCAAACAGATTTGCTAGAATCTAGCTCATCAATATCAGATTTGGTGGCAAATAAACATGCACTTTTCAATTTAATTTCAGAAGCAACATTAGATGGTTTATTATTAGGCTTCATTTGTTGCTCAAATTCTTTTGCCACAATCTGATTTTCACTCTTATTTTTCTCCTGTTTTGCTTTATTAGCTCTATTAATATCATCTTTCAAAATGGAATCAGAGAGTCATAGGAAGCAAAGTAATATTTTTATCCTTATGAACAAGAGTATACTGATTGTTTCTACCATGGTGTACAGAATTTTTATCAAATTGCCATGGTCTACCAAGTAATAAGGAACATGCTTGCATAGGTACCACATCACAATCAACATAATCAGCATATGTAGAGATACTAAAATGCACAACAAAGATCGTGTTACCTTAACCTTGCATTGTTGTTGAACCATTGGATGTAGTAAGGATGTGGATGTGGTCTTGTGGGAGAGAAAGCTTCTCCACCATCTCCATGCTAGCCAAGTTGTTGCAGCTCCCTCCATCTATGATGGACAGCTAATAGAACGTTCCTTCACAACTCCCTTGTATGGAACAAGTTATGCCTCTGATTTTGCTCACTTGTGTAACTCTGACACTCAAAACACGTTGAGCAACTAAACATTCATACCACAAGATCTTCAAAGAGCCATGTATTGCGTCTCATGATCAGAATCATCTCCACCGTGTTCTTCATGTGTAATAAGAGCCAAAGTCTCTTCATCATAGTCACTAGCGGACTCATACCCACCATCCTCAAGAGTAATCATCACACGCTGAGATTGGCATTCTCAAGAAAATGTCCTCTTCCCTTACAACGACGATAAATAATATCACTTGTGTGCCCTGCTGGCGCCATGGAAGAAGAAGAGCTCTGTAGGCTCAAGCCAGTGTGCTCTTGGCGGATAGTGGTGGTTGTGCACCTCGCTTGTATCACGGTTGGAGGTGGCACGTGACCTGAGAGGTGGTAGTAGAACGTGTGGAAGTAGATGATGCCGCGTGGTGTCCATGATGAAGGTCGACCTGCGAAAAAGTTAGTCGCGCCAAGGCCTCAGCCGATCCTGCACTTCACGTTCAGCTTTACAAGCAAGATGGAATAATCGAGTGATATTATTATAATCCTTGTAGTCTAGAATGGTGCTAATCTCTCTATTTAATCCACCCATAAAACGTGCAAGCATAGCTTCATTCTCCTCAACAATACCACATCTAATCAAGCCAGTTTGTAATTCCTGATAATATTCTTCACCGAATTTTTTCCTTGTCTTAAGCGCTGCAATTTTTGAAGTAATTCACTGATAATATGGTGGAACCCAACGAGTACGCATAGCAGTTTTCAAAGCAGCCCAAGTAGCTGAACAGGATATAATCTACAATGTTGAGACCACCAAACACATGCAAAGCTAGTGAAAGCACAAACAGCAGGGAACACGTCTCTCCTCGGGATATTGTAAACATGTAAATCGTTGTTCGTTTCTAACTTCCAAGTAAGATATATAGGAACATATCTACCCTCAAATGGTGGAATATTCAATTTCAGTTTAGGGAGATGGTCATGATCTCGTACTGAAGGGGAGCCCTAACATTGCCATTATTTGCATGTGGGCGACCGGTGGTTGTGGTCTTGGTGGTTGCACGTAGTTTCGATGTTGATCAACCTCATCCTCGTAACTCCTCACATAATCATCCTCCCCATCGCAGCAGTTAGGAGCCATAAGTATCAACAACAAAGACCAAAGAATTTGGCTGTGGCTGAAGAGGGACACGGAAGCTCGGCGGAGGGCTGTTTCGCTGATGTGGAGGTAGTCGTGTTGTTGTAGTAGAGGTGCTAGGTAGCAGCCAGGTGGTGGTGGTGGTAGACGCTACGAGCAATTCATTAAACTTGTTATCGAGCTTTGTTCAACGCCTTCTCAATGCCATCTATCTTCTCCATGGCCTCTTCAAATCTATTTAGCACAAATCGTCTGCCCACTCATCATTTGTTGAAACTTATCATGTGAAGCTTTGTTTGTCATGTTCTCCCAATACCATGGCATTGTGATCCTGCCATGGTTAGCAGCAATAGAAACACACAAGAATATGATTGGTTGCACTACTAGGAAGTGGTGGTGGTGGTGTGGTGAGATGTCTACAACCGTTGTGCAAATCTCAAATTCTTACCATTTACTCAAAGAAGAAAGTGGTGATCAAGAACCGATGTAGTCAAAACTCTCAAAGCTTGGATAGAGCGATTACCGTGGAGAGTCAAACGCACGATGTAGATGTATGTGGAGTGGGAAGGCTTATAATATGGTAGCAAAAAAGGTTAGCAATAATCAATTCGGAGATGCAAAGTTGAATAAACTCTCAACGACGGTATCGGCCGTCCTAGGCTAGACCGTGCTAGAGACGCGAGCCTAGAACACTAACAAAATCACGGCAACTGACGCGAAACAAGGGAAAAGCACACTCTGGAATTTTTTTCGCTTTTTTTTTTTTTGCGCTGCTTTTTTTGGCGCTTTTTTTTTTTGCGAAAAATCACTATAATGGCGAGTGTCTCAAAACTCTTCCGAGGTCAACTGTGATGGGCAACGAAATTTTTTCGACCAATTTTTTTTTTTCGATCGCCTGACCCAAAAAGCTGAAACGGGTCAAAAAATCTTTCTATAACGGCGAATGTCTCAATACACTTAGAAACACTTAAATGAGAGACAGCGAAATTTTTCGACAAGTGCGTTTTCAAAAATTTTGGGCCTAAACTGAGGGTGGTTTCCACTTTTTTTTCCAACCACCGCAAGGAAACACTAATCGGAAACTAGATGGATCTTCAAACAACCCTAATATGCAAGGAACTTCGGATTGGTGGTGGATATATGGTGGTGGTATATGGCAGCGGTGGTGATATATGGTGCCGTGGTGGTATATGGATCTGGATTGGTGGTGGTATATGGATACAGTTGAGCGGTGGCGGATAAGCAATGGTGGAAGATGACAAGGCGATGATGATGGTGCTACGGCCATGCACAACTTATGACGTAACTCGAAACTCTAAAAGACTAGACACTAAGACCAGCAACTTGACACCGACGATGCAACCGCAAATTCAACAAAGCAAAACCCTAAAAGATTATGCAAAGGCTCAGATTGGTTCGGATATGATGAACTAACCTAATTTTTTGTGGCTTTTTCGGGACTATAGGTATGAAGAACGCATCGATCTAAACTACTGAAAACCGTAAAATCTCACCGAGCAACCTGAAAATCTGATACCACTTGATAGAGGCAAAGGTGTCCCGTCTTTTCGATGAGATGTTGGTTTTCGCTTTGGAGGAAGTCGACTTGACGATCCGATCATTAACGTCAAGAGGATACGCGCTTAGCAATCGCTAAACCAACTCCGAGAGTTATTGACCACGCCGGAGCATCGATCAACCTGACTACGAGGTCTGCTTCTGCGAGCAAACGAAGAACAAGCAAGAAACTGAGATTGCAATCTGGATATTGCGAATATAAGATGAAAGCTTTATTGATCAAGGTGGGGTTTCAGTGACGCCTGTCCTGTCGTTGAACACAAACGGCATCTGCTGGGTTGCAGCTATAGCGAACTTTTAATCTAAACAAAACCCCAGTGTCTAAACTGCCCTAAGGGCTGTATATATGGAGGAAGAGGGGGAATTTCGTGGCCTTTTGGTGGAGGGTCCAAATCAACCCTAACTCTTGTTTCCCACACATACGGACTCTAAAAACAGCCTATACTTAAGTATTTCAAAATTACATGGGCCTGGCCCAATAATAAGGTGACGCGAGCACCTAGAATAGCCTATGGACTAATATTATGAAGTGGCATCTTGTATATTTCGTCCAAGGCCTCATGCACTCATTAGGGTGGCTTCAAAGTCCCGAATCATCACTTGTAACTCCGTTTGTCTTCTTTGCGCATGCCAACATCTCCATGCTTGAACTTGCTCCAAGGTTCATCTTTCTTGTCCATGGTAGGCCCTTCATTTGTAAGCAAAACAAATGTATCCAATTTAGGCAGATCATATTCTCATGAACATTGGAATCAGCACCAAGAAAGCGAAAGTACCTTGATAATTCAAATTGATGTCATGTGAGCTCTAGTAATTGGTCCAAAGATGTATAGCAGCAGGGTTGTGGGTGTAATAATGGTATTGATGTCCTCATCACGTGTCACGTCAAGCACTTAGCATAAGAGGAAGCAAAAGAGGAATCATGCTCGCACAAAGTGCCCATATGCTCAAAACCCGATAACATTCAACTCAGAAGTTGGGTAACCGGCATGCATATCATTGTTGAAAAGCACGTCGACACTTCATTTTTTCTTTTACCTGTGCCTTGATCACATAAGGAAAGATTCAATGAATTCACTCCATTTTGGCATGGCCTTGTTTAATTCAGTTTGACCTTTGAGGTACTTAAAGCGTTTCATGATGGTATGGATGACAAACTCCATGCGGTCAGTGTGTTCCCCAAACATATGGCATACGCATAAACATACAACTCTTTATATAGATGGGAGGTAATTAGTTAGCAGGTACCAGAGTTTTTCACTAAAATATACAATAACGTTTTTCTTGCATCAAAAACTCCGTAATTCGGTACCACTTGCATCACAATGAGCGATAGCAGTTTGCTTCAAAATTGGGCAAAGCAGAATGCAGACGCAAAGGTAAGCAAAGACTTGAAGCTCATCAAAAGCGGTTGATTGCAAAGTTCCCCAAACAAGGGTATTCTTCTTGTAATGCATGCAAAGGCGGCAATTTAATGCTAAAATCTTTCCTGGCGGCCAGTAAAACCACTTGGTTGAAAACATACTTGTTGCAAATTAATTGTGTTGGGAATGAGTTTTGATTGCTTCAATTTAGATTCATCAACAGACACCTTTGAAAACAAAACCCAAGAAAACCACTTTTATCGACTCCAAAGTGCATTTTCAAGTTTGCATAAAGACTTTTCCTTATGAAGAGTTTACCTTAAGATTTTACATGATTGATGTGCTCTTTCATGGTTTGCTAAACACGAGAATATCGTCAAAGTAAACCTAGCAAAGACTCAATATAAGAATGAAGCACATGATGCATAAGGCGCACAAAAGTGCAGGGAGCTTCCGAGAAAGACCCGCAAGGCATCACTAACCATTCATATAAACCAAATTTGGTTTTTGAAAGCGATTTCCATTCATCACCCTCTTGTATGCGGATTTGAAAATAGCCACTTTAAGATCAATTTTGAGAAAAGTTATCACTAAGTTCATCAAGCATGTCATCTAAGCGAGAATGGGATGCCTATATCGAGCAATAATAGCATTGATAGGTCTACAATCGGAACTGGCGGAAACTTCCATGGGCTTAGGCACAAGAATAGCAAAGGAGGCAGCACAGGGCAAGCTTTCCGTACATGACCGTTGTCGATTAGTTGTTGTACTTGTACGTTGATCTCCTTGGTTTCTTCCGGATTATTTCGGTATGGAGCTTTGTTTTGGTAGAAGCGCTCGGGGATGAGTCAATACGATGCTCTATGCCTCGAAGAGGAGGTAGTGATGAGGACATCAATACCATTGTTACACAGCCCTATTTGCTATACATCTTGGACCATTACTAGGCTCGCATGCGCCAATTTAATTATCAGTACTTGGTTTCTTGGTAAGATTTAATGTTCATGAGAATATGATGCTGCCTAAATTGGATACATTTGTTTCTTACAAATGAAGGCCTACCATGGACAGAAAGATGAACCTTGGAGCAAGTTCAAGCATGGAATGTTGGCATGCGCAAGGAGAACAAACGGAGTTACAAGTGATGATTCGGGACTTTGAAGCCACCCTAATGAGGTGCATAAGGCCTTGGACGAAATATACAAGATGCCACTTCATAATATTGCGTCCATAGGCTATTCTAGGTGCTAACGTCACCTTATTATTGGGCCAGGCCATGTAATTTCGAAATACTTAAGTATAGGCTGTTTTTTAGTATGTGGGGGAAACAAGAGTTAGGGTTGATTTGGACCCCTCACCAAGACACGAAATTCCCCTCTTTCTCCATATATACAGCCCTTAGGGCACCGTTTAGACATTGGGTTTTGTTTAGATTAAAAGTTAGCCATAGCTGCACTTCCGTGCCGTTTGTGTTCAACGACCAGGACAAAGCGTCCGCAGAACCCCTTGATCAATAACTTTCATCTTATATTAGCAATATCGGTTGCAATCTCGAGTTTCTTGCTTGTTCTTCGTTTGCTCTGGAAACAGGCCCTCGTGGTCGGAGTTGATGGTGCTCGTGGTCAATAACCCTCGGAGTTGGTTTAGCGATTGCTAAGTAGCGACGTCTACTTGCGTTAAGTATCGGATCGTCAAAATCGACTCCCACGAAAGCGATAGCCACCATCTCATCGAAACATCGGACACCTTTGCCTCTATCAAGTGGTATCAGATTTCAGGGTTGCTCGGTGAGATTTTACAGTTTTCGTGAATTAGATCGATGCATTTCTTCATACCTAAAGTCACGAAACTTAGTTTTAAATGCTGTTTTCCATTCATCTCCCAATTTCATACGAATTTGATGGTATCCACTCGCAAATCAACTTTGGAGAATATTGTAGAGCCACTCAATTCATCAAGCATATCATCTAGCCTAGGAATAGGATGGCGATAACGAATAGTAATATTATTAATGCCTCTACAATCAACACACATACTGACGTACCATCCTTTTTAGGCACTAGTATAATAGGAACAGCACAAGGACTAAGAGATTCGTATATAACCTTTGTCGAGCAGCTCCTGTGCTTGGCGCATAATCTCCTTCGTCTCCTCTGGATTGGTGCGGTATGGTGCGCGGTTGGGTAGCGATGCACCGGAATTAAGTCAATTTGATGCTCAATCCCTCGAATAGGTGGTAATCCGGTGCACGTCTTGTGGGAAGGCGTCGGCGAACTCTGCAAAATGTTAGTGACAGCGGGGGCAAAGAGGAAAACACGTCCTCGAATGAAAATAATGCCTCTTTGCACACAAAAGCATAGCAAACAGATTTGCTAGAATCTAGCTCATCAATATCAGATTTGGTGGCAAATAAACATGCACTTTTCAGTTTAATTTCAGAAGCAACATTAGATGGTTTATTATTAGGCTTCATTTGTTGCTCAAATTCTTTTGCCACAATCTGATTTTCACTCTTATTTTCTCCTGTTTTGCTTTATTAGCTCTATTAATATCATCTTTCAAAATGGAATCAGGAGTCATAGGAAGCAAAGTAATATTTTTATCCTTGTGAACAAGAGTATCTGATTGTTTCTACCATGGTGTACAGAATTTTATCAAATTGCCATGGTCTACCAAGTAATAAGGAACATGCTTGCATAGGTACCACATCACAATCAACATAATCAGCATATGTAGAGATACTAAAATGCACACGAGCGATGCGTGTTACCTTAACCTTGCCGCTGTTGTTGAACCATTGGATGTAGTAAGGATGTGGATGTGGTCTTGTGGTGAGAAAGCTTCTCCACCATATCCATGCTAGCCAAGTTGTTGCAGCTCCCTCCATCTATGATGGCCTTGAATAGAACGTTCCTTCACAACTCCCTTTGTATGGAACAAGTTATGCCTCTGATTTTGCTCAGCTTGTGTAACCTGCACACTCAAAACACGTTGAGCAACTAAACATTCATACTGTCGGCATCTTGACAGCCATGTATTGCGTCTCGGGATCAGAATCATCTCCACCGTGTTCTTCATGTGTAATAAGAGCCAAAGTCTCTTCATCATAGTCACTAGCAGACTCATACCCACCATCCTCGTAGCAATCATCACACGCTGAGATTGGCATTCTCGCATAAAATGTCCTCTTCCCTTACAACGACGACAAATAATATCACTTGTGTGCCTGTTGGCGCCATGGAAGAAGAAGAGCTACTGTGTAGGCCCAGCGGTGTACTCTTGGCGAGATAGTGGTGGTTGTGCTGCTTTCTTGTATCACGGTTGGAGGTGGCAGCCAGCGGAGGTGCGGTGTAGTAGAGCGTGTGGAAGTAGATGATGCACGTGGTGTCCATGATGAAGGCGACCTGCGAGAAAAGTTAGTCCGCGCCAAGGCACATCGATCCTGCACTTCACGTTCAGCTTTACAAGCAAGATGGAATAATCGAGTGATATTATTATAATCCTTGTAGTCTAGAATGGTCTGAATCTCTCTATTTAATCCACCTAGAAAGCGTGCAAGCATAGCTTCATTCTCCTCAACAATACCACATCTAATCAAGCCAGTTTGTAATTCCCGATAATATTCTTCTACGAATTTTTCCTTGTCTTAAGCGCTGCAATTTTGAAGTAATTCACGCTGATAATATGGTGGAACCAACGAGTACGCATAGCAGTTTTCAAAGCAGCCCAAGTAGCTGGAACAGGATATAATCTACAATGTTAGGACCACCAAACACAAGCAAAGCTAGTGAAAGCACAAACAGCAGCGAGAACACGTCTCTCCTCGGGATATTGTAAACATGTAAATCGTTGTTCAGTTTCTAATTCCCAAGTAAGATATATATCAGGAACATATCTACCCTCAAATGGTGGAATATTCAATTTCAGTTTAGGGAGATGGTCATGATCTCGTACCTGAAGGGGAGCCCGAACATTGCCATTATTTGCATGTGGACGACCTGGTGGTTGTGGTGCTGGTGGTTGCACGTAGTTCTGATGTTGATCAACCTCATCCTCGTAAGCTCTCACATAATCATCCTCCCCCGCCGCAGCAGCAGGAGCCACAGAAGTATCAACAGCAGCACCAGCAGCTTGGCCAGGCTGAAGAGGGACACGGGAAGTGATAGAGACAAAGGTGTCCCGATGTTTCGATGAGATGGTGGCTATCGTTTCTGTGGGAGTCGACCTTGACGATCCGACTACGAACGTGCGAGGCGTCGCGCCTTAGCAATCGCTAAACCAACTTCCGAGGGTTATTGACCACGCCGAACACGATCAACGACCACGAGGGCTGTTTCTGCGAGCAAGCGAAGAACAAGCAAGAAACTGAGATTGCAATCTGGATATTGCGAATATAAGATGAAAGCTTTATTGATCAAGGTGGGGTTACTGTGGCGCCTTTGTGCGGTCGTTGAACACAAGCGAAATGCAGCGAAGTTGCAGCTATGGCGAACTTTTAATCTAAACAAAACCCAAGGTCTAAACGGGCCCTAAGGGCTGTATATATGGAGGAAGAGGGGGAATTTCGTGGCCCTTGGTGGAGGGGTCGAAATCATCCCTAACTCTTGTTTCCCCACACATACGGACTCTAAAACAGCCTATACTTAAGTATTTCGAAATTACATGGGCCTGGCCCAATAATAAGGTGACGCAGCACCTAGAATAGCCTATGGACGAATATTATGAAGTGGCATCTTGTATATTTCGTCCAAGGCCTCATGCACTCATTAGGGTGGCTTCAAAGTCTGGAATCATCACTTGTAACTCCGTTCTTGTTCCCCTTAGCATGCCAACATCTCCATGCTTGAACTTGCTCCAAGGTTCATCTTTCTTGTCCATGGTAGGCCCTTCATTTGTAAGCAAAACAAATGTATCCAATTTAGGCAGCATCATATTCTCATGAACATTAGAATCGTTACCAAAAAGCGAAAGTACGATAATTCAATTGGCGTCTGTGAGCTCGAGTAATTGGTCCAGTATGTATAGCAGCAGGGGCTGTGGGTGTAACAATGGTATTGATGTCCTCATCAGGAGGGCTGTTTCGCGATGTGGAGGTAGTCCGTGTTGTTGTAGGAGAGGTGCGTTAGGTGCAGCCGGTGGTGGTGGTGGTAGGCGCTTGAGCAATTCATTAAACTTGTTATCGAGCTTTGTTTGGCGCCTTCTCAATGCCATCTATCTTCTCCATGGCCTCTTCAAATCTATAGCACATCGTCCACCTGCCCACTCATCATTTGTTGAAACTTATCATGTAGCGCTTTGTTTGTCATGTTCTCCCGGTCGGTCTCGTCGACTTGTGATCCTGCCATGGTTAGCAACAATAGAAACACACAAGAATATGATTGACGGACTACTAGGAAGTGGTGGTGATGGTGTGGTGGACGGTCACAAATCCGTCGAGCAAATCTCAAATTCTTACGGTTCTTACCCGGTAGCGGTGATGATCGACAACCGATGTAGTCAAAACTCTCAAAGCTTGGATAGAAGCGATTACCGGGGAGAGTCAAGCATACGATGTAGATGTATGTGGAGCTGGGAAGGCTTATAATATGGTAGCAAAAAAAAGGTTAGCAATAATCAATTCAGAGATGCAAAGTTGAATAAGCGCTCAACGACAGTCTTGTCTTTGGTCCTAGGCTAGACCGTGCTAGAGCGCGAGCCTAGAACACTAACAAAATCACGGCTGCTGCGTAAACAAGGGAAAAGCACACTCTGGAAATTTTTTTTTCGCTTTTTTTTTTTTTTTGCTGCCTCTTTTTTTTTTTTTGCGCGGCTCTTTTTTTTTTTTTTTGCGAAAAATCACTATAATGGCGAGTGTCTCAAAACTCTTCCCAGGTCAAACTGACAGGATGGGCACGAAAATTTTTTGACCAATTTTTTTTTTTTTTTTTGCCGGACCCAAAAAGCTGAAGCAGGTCAAAAAAACTTTCTATAACGGCGACTGTCTCAATCCACTTAGAAACACTTAAAAACAGGATAGCCAGAAAATTTTTCGACAAGTGCGTTTTCGAAAAATTTTGGGCCTAAACGGAGGGTGGTTTCCGGACCTACTCCGGCAAGGAAATCACAAGGGGAAACACTCAAGAACAAGTCCAATCACACATCCACTAGACAATCAAACACACAAGATCACAAGGTACATGAACAACAAATGGAAAGATACAAGGTAGAGTTCATCTCCGTGAGGAGGTTGATGAGGACATCAATACCATTGTTACACCCACAGCCCCTACTGCTACATATACTGGACCAATTACTAGAGCTCGCGCACGCCAATTAAATTATCAGGTACTTTCGTTTCTTGGTAATGATTCTAATGTTCATGAGAATATGATGCTGCCTAAATTGGATACATTTGTTTTGCTTACAAATGAAGGCCCTAGCTTGGAGAAGGATGGACATTGGAGCAAGAACAAGCATGGAGATAATGCCATGCAAGGGGAACAAAACGGAGTTACAAGTGATGATTTCAGGACTTTGAAGCCACCATAATGGATGCATGAAGCCTTGGACGAAATATACAAGATGCTACTTCATAAATGTCGTCCGAGGCTATTCTAGGTGCTGCGTCACCTTATTATTGGGCCAGGCCCATGTAATTTCGAAATACTTAAGTATAGGCTGTTTTAGAGTCCGTATGTGTGGGGAAACAAGAGTTAGGGTTGATTTGGACCCCTCCACCAAGGGCCACGAAATTTCCCCTCTTCCTCCATATATACAGCCCTTAGGGCACCGTTTAGACCTTGGGTTTTGTTTAGATTAAAAGTTCGCCATAGCTGCAACTTCGCAGCGTGCCGTTTGTGTTCAACGACGGACAAAGGCGCCACAGAACCCCACCTTGATCAATAAAGCTTTCATCTTATATTCGCAATATCCAGATTGCAATCTCAGTTTCTTGCTTGTTCTTCGTTTGCTCGCAGGAAGCAGACCCTCGTGGTCGGTTGATCGTGCTCGGCGTGGTCAATAACCTCTCGGAGTTGGTTTAGCGATTGCTAAGGCGCGACGTCCTCGCACGTTCGTAGTCGGATCGTCAAAGTCGACTTCCTCCAAAGCGAAAACCACATCTCATCGAAAGACGGGACACCTTTGCCTCTATCATCATGTGCATTCCCTATGCCTATTATTTGTTTACATGACATGATTGCCATGATTTCTTCTAGTGTGTTGCATCTTCGCTCCACTAGTTTGCACGACTTGATTACTATGCTTGCTTATGTTGCATCACCATTTCATGCGGTTGATGACAACCATCTATATGCTTTGCACATGATTCATATTGCTTCTTGTCATATATCTCTATGTGTTGCCTCCCTCATGCTAGATGATTTGCCATGTATTGAGTGCAACAATGATTCTCGTCTTGCTCATGAGATTGCCCCCATAGCATTCTCGCATATATTTGGAGATTTTGACATAATTCTTGTGAAGCATGCTTGTCTTAACTCTTTGCACCATATACCTAGTGCCATGAATATCGCCATTGTTGCATCACATTATTCATGCACTTGTCCTTCTAATGGTTTGTGCAAAGGATGAGAACCATCATGATGGATGATGCGTTAGTCTACCATGCGCATACTTTCTTTGTTTTGCTTTATGCATGTGTAGGATACTTGGACTTTGTGTCGACTTCCACTTCACGTGAGTTGACCATTCGAGCTCTTGAGAGCGAGCCTCATACATTCTACCATGAATCGCTTCTACACCACATTTGCTTCCACTTCGGCATTGTGAAGAATGCACAAGGACACACCTTCAAGGTGACATCCTTCTTGAGCTTGGATATTGTGGATCATACTTCATGTGTTGCTTGCACCATTTGCACGCATACTCGAGATATTGCTTTCACCCATGATTCCCACATTTCCATGCTTCATGACATATATACCTTGTGTGTTGCATCCACTTCGCGGACTACTTGCTACTATCATATGCTTGGTTGCACCAATATCATTTCTTCACATATGCCATGTCCCTTTGCTTGTTACATGATTCACTTGATTGCCTCACACATGATGAACAATTGCTCTTTCTATTGTGTTGAGTGCCATACTATCTTCACTACACCCTATGCACATTATGCTTGGATTGTCTTGCACTTGACCAATGTGTTTAGACACTTCATTTTATTTGGTGTTGTGAATACTTCCTATGCCTACCATCGACCATTTGTCGAGCGCTTTAGGCATGCTTGCTATGACCTTGAGGTGGATGCTTATGCTCTTGTCACACATATTTTCATCTCTACCTCACAGTTACATGCTTGTTCCCATGATATTTTTGCTTGTGCTCGATTGATATGCTTACATGCCATGTCGCAATCCTTTGTCACACCCTATGCTATGCTTGATGACAACACTTGTTTGGTGAATCACCTCTTGAATGCTTGGTTTTGCACTAACGCTAACCACATTTGTTTTTCCAAGTGTTTGTTCTATTTACTCCTTTTGAAGGAATCACAAGATGGTGCGACATTGGAGAGTGCCCATTTGAGCTTCAAGATGGCGAGAGCTTGGTGATCGACCACTTTGACACGGCACCGCCATCTCTTTCCCATGGTGATTTGGTTTCGATCCGAGGTCGGATCCTTTCCAAGGGAGGGATGATGCGGAGCATCCTACGGTCATCACCATGTCAAGAGTCCGTTTGGCAAGTGACACGTGCGACCTCTTCTTCGCATACACAAAGGTGAATCTTCTCCTTTACATGATGAGGACATGACTACCTTGGATGAGACCAAAAATATTGCATACATGCATATTTCTCAGGTGATTTCTAGTGCAAACTATTCAATAATATATTTATGTTATCCAGGACAAAAATACTTCACAAACTTTTGTGCCATGTCTAATTGCAGGTGTATGGGACATTTGTACAATCCACATATGAAGATAAGGGAGAAAGAGATGTTTACCTGCTGTTCAAAAAGTTCTCTCACGTCACTTTTGGCCCAAGAGAAGATAGAGTCCAAGTCTCTCACGTTCTAGACTCAGATTCGGACTGCACAGACATACCTGACTCAAAACGTCTATAACTTTTCATACGGACTCCAAATTGGTTGATTCTTTTTTGTTGGAAAATAGATTTCGTGCATTTTCCAACCCAATTGGAATCACCTTAAAATCCGTCCGGAGCGTTGAGTTATAGACGAAACAATCTGATGCTGCAGCAGAATCCGAGTCAAACTACAAGTCCAAAGGTGTTACGTCACCTCCGCTTGGGCCCATTGGCCTTGTACGACCTAGGGTTAGTTTTAGGCTGCCTTGGGACGTCCTCCCACCTCCTTGGCCGCCACCCTTGCTCCTATATAAGTAGATCCATCTAGTAGCTTTTTGGTTGGGATTTGTTTAGTTAAAGTTAGCCATTGCAACCGTGTACCGTTTGTGTCCAACGACCAGACCAAGACCGCTTACGGATCTCCACCATTATCAATACTTCATATATATTCGCAATATTCAGATTGCTTTATCATATTCTTGCTCGTTGTTCGATTGCTTGCAGGAATAGACCTTCGTGGTCAGCTGATCGTGCTTCCGGCATCGTCAAGTAACCTAAGGAGATTGGTTTAGCGATTGCTAAGGCGCAACGTCGTCGTGCGTTTGTAGTCGGATCGTCAAAGTCGACTCCACCAAATCGAGAGTTATCATCTCATCGAAAGATCGGGACACCCTCGCCTCTATCAAGTGGTATCAGTTTTCAGGTTGCTCGGTGAGATTTTCCAGTTATCCCTAGATTCGATTTATTTTCTTACCAATTGTCCAAGAAAAAGCCATAAAAAAAGTTAGATCTATTCATCATTTGTCCTAGCCAGTCCAAGCCTTTGCAATTTTCTTTTCATTGTTTGCATTATTGAATTATCGGTTGCATCGTCGTGTCGAGTTGCTGGTCTTAGTGTCTTGTTCCTTTAGAGTTTGAGTTCTGTTCACATTAGTCACGCCGCTGCATCATTATCCCTTCCGCTGTCCACCATCCCATCCATTAATTTCCATCACGTGCTACGCACTGTTCATTGTCATAAGCATAGTTGAGGTCATTCACATCTTCGCTTTGATCCAATCTGCATCTTATCCAGTTTGTCTTGGAAAGAGGAGAAAAAAAGATAAAAAAGAGAGAAAAAGGAAAAAAAAAAAAAAGAGAGAGAAAAAAAGAAAAAAGCGTGAGAAAAAAAGAGAGGAAAAAAACCGGATCTATCTAGAATCAATCTCGTACCTGAATCCGGATTGGAATCTGTTTTGCGCACTGTTCAGTAAAACAGGTGTATCTTCCTCATACGAAGTCCGTTTTGACTCCGTGAGTACTCAAATTAAAGCTAGAGACGAGGCGCATCTAAATAGTTGCAGAAGCTAGTTCAATATTTGACACCTCAAAATCGGCTTCTAAATAGGTGTTTTGCCCTCTGAAATTCGTGAACACAGCTTGTTCCAATTTTTCAGGCCAGTTTTAGAATTCTTTGACTCCTCATATCAACTCGGAATTGAGTGATTCTTTTGCATTGGAAAGCTTGAGTTAGTAGCATTCTTTGAAAGAATTTATCAGAAAATTGGCTCAAACTTTTCAAGAGGAAAGTTGGAGAGAGTTGTTGTATGTCCTGCTTGGCAGTTGTTTTCATCATTATCTTCACTGCCGTTGTGATCTTCACTTATATCTTGCTGTCAAGAGCTACTTAGTATCCTTCATTGATGCTAGTTGTGCTATGCCGTGACCTCATTAGTGTTCTAGGCTCGCGTCTCTAGTCCGGTCTAGCCTAGGACCAGCACAGATACCGTCGTTGGCGTTTATTCAACATTGCATCTTTGAATTGATTATTGCTAATCTTTTGCTACCATATATAGCCAACCCAGCTCCACATATTTCTACACCGTGTATCGTCGCTCCCCGGCAATCGCTTTACTCAATATTCGAGTTACTTGACACCGCTGGTTGCCGATCACCGCTTCTGCTGCATGGTAAGAACTTGTAAGACATTGATATTTGCTTTCTTGTGAGCGTTTTACCACCACATCCTAGTAGTTATAGGAACATTATTTTTGGATTTTGTTTCTTGTTCTACTAATCATGACAGGATCGAGTCAATTCATGGGCTTTGTCGATCGCGGAGACATGCCACCACCTATGCAAATACCACAACCGTCACGAGAGGTGCACAAACATCAAAATGCACATGATCAGGTTCATGTTTCTATACCACCATTTAATGGCCGTTTTAGACCTCCTTTATATATTGAATGGGAGTTAGACATAAATAATATATTTGCTTCCCATAATTTTGATGAGCGTAAAAAGTTATGGTTGCGGTTGGTTCTTTCACTGGTTATGCTCTAGTTTGGTGGAGTGAATATTGTCGGTTACACCCTGATTATGTACCTAATACTTGGGATGATTTAAAACATGTCATGAGAGATAGATTAAATCGATGTTTATTATACTGTGGCATGATTAAAAACTGGAACATTTAAAACAAGGTAGTGACACCGTAACAAAATATTATGATGATTTACAAACTACCTTGTTGCACTCATTTTAGAAGAAAGTGAAGAAGATTTTATGGATAGATTTTGGGGAGGATTAAACCATAATATTCAGGAGATACTAATTCATGAAGAGTGTTATCCTATGGACCATTTGTTTCGTCTTGCTTGCAAAGCTGAACAGGAAATAAAACGACGTGTTGCCCACAAGGAGAACAAGCGCACGGTGCACATTCCAACTGTTGATACAGATGTTTATTCAACTACTAGGCGTACTATGACAACCACATCCGTTGTTGCGAGGACTACATCATCTCCACCATGTGACACAACACCATCGAGAGTGCTGCATCATCTGAGTTGACTATAAGAGGTAATGACAAAGGTACAGATTTTCCACTTTTACATGAGAATCATGCATGCCTAGTTAACTTGAATACATCATGTGTTGAGCTACCCACTACTTTGATCACACCACCTATTTTAGAGGATTATATTGATAATTTGACTTTGCCATGTGATCAAACAACTGAAATACCAACAATTTTGAGAGCACCCATTGAATTAACTATTGATGCAAAAGAATCAATGTTTAATCATTTTGATCGACCTCTAATCTTGGTGATGATTCTGTGTCGAATGACTCATTGCATGTTTGCTTATCTAAGCATGTTGTAGCATGTAAAATTGATTCAAATAAGGTTTATTCACCAATGTTGGGATGGTTTAATGATGAACATTGTCAATCTCTTGAAATAAATAAGAGCTTCACTTATATGTGCAAACTGAGTTGCAGTATTTTCAAGCCTTCTAGTTCTTGTGCTAATTTGTTGGCTTTAGATTTTATGAACTATGCAAGTTACTCATCTATTCATGTGTCATATATGCAAAAATCAAGGGAAGTAAAATGGATGGCGTATACATATACAACATGTACACCTTGTCTCTTTTGTTAGCCACATTTCAGATTAAGCAACGCCGAGGACGGCTTTGTTTTCAAAAAGGGAGGATGATGAGGACATGACTACCTTGGATGAGACCAAAATATTGCATACATGCATATTTCTCAGGTGATTTCTAGTGCAAACTATTCAATAGTATATTTATGTTATCCAGGACAAAAATACTTCACAAACTTTTGTGCCATGTCTAATTGCAGGTGTATGGGACATTTGTACAATCCACATATGAAGATAAGGAGAAAGAGATGTTTACCTGCTGTTCAAAAGTTCTCTCACGTCACTTTTGGCCCAAGAGAAGATAGAGTCCAAGTCTCTCACGTTCTAGACTCAGATTCGGACTGCACAGACATACCTGACTCAAAACGTCTATAACTTTTCATACGGACTCCAAATTGGTTGATTCTTTTTGTTGGAAAATAGATTTCGTGCATTTTCCAACCCAATTGGAATCACCTTAAAATCCGTCCGGAGCGTTGAGTTATAGACGAAACAATCTGATGCTGCAGCAGAATCCGAGTCAAACTACAAGTCCAAAGGTGTTACGTCACCTCCGCTTGGGCCCATTGGCCTTGTACGACCTAGGGTTAGTTTTAGGCTGCCTTGGGACGTCCTCCCACCTCCTTGGCCGCCACCCCTTGCTCCTATATAAGTAGATCCATCTAGTAGCTTTTGGTTGGGATTTGTTTAGTTAAAGTTAGCCATTGCAACCGTGTGCCGTTTGTGTCCAACGACCAGACCAAGACCGCTTACGGATCTCCACCATTATCAATACTTCATATATATTCGCAATATTCAGATTGCTTTATCATATTCTTGCTCGTTGTTCGATTGCTTGCAGGAATAGACCTTCGTGGTCAGGCTGATCGTGCTTCCGGCATCGTCAGTAACCTAAGGAGATTGGTTTAGCGATTGCTAAGGCGCAACGTCGTGCACGTTTGTAGTCGGATCGTCAAAGTCGACTCCACCAAATCGAGAGTTATCATCTCATCGAAAGATCGGGACACCCTCGCCTCTATCATTACACGTGTTCACTTGACCCCTTCGAGGATGGTATACTACTTGACACTCCACTCGGGTGCATGCATAGGTATGACGGAGCTTCACAGACGACGAGGAGGAGTGCAAGCCCCAAGGAACACCTACACCATCCACGAGGAAGCTGGAAGAGAAGACGGAAAAAAGAGCGAGCTGCGGAGTCCCAGCAGCGGACGACCGGAAGACTCGGACGTCGACACCTCTCCAAAGACACAGACGACCGAGCGCCCTCCGGACGTCCGGCAGCTGGGCACCCGAATGGAATCTACGGACGTCCGACCGCCTACGGACGTCCGACCGACGCACGCCCGAACCGAATCTACAGACGTCCGAAGACATCCGGACGTCCGGACCATGTCGAGCCTCCGGACGACCGGTGACCTCCGGAAGT
Source organism: Aegilops longissima (assembly GCA_021605205.1). Lineage (NCBI taxonomy): Eukaryota > Viridiplantae > Streptophyta > Magnoliopsida > Poales > Poaceae > Aegilops > Aegilops longissima. The sequence goes on from JAHIAM010000533.1 coordinate 46,374, forward strand.
CCGACGCCTGGGTGTTGACTTTGTTTGGGGCCGTAGCCCTTGTACCCCTTCGCCCCCTAGACTATATATACTCTTTCTTCCCCACCTTTCTAGGTTAGCGTTGATTTAGCTCATTAGATAGAGCTTCGCTCATCCATACCGGATCTACTCCACGAGAGAGACCGCGGCCCCTCTTCGGAGACGATCCACCTTGGATTCAAGACCTCCCTTTGCGGAGAAGACCATCATCAAGACCTCCTCACGGAGAAGAACGGCTACCGTTTGTATCGTCCTTTGTTGACCTTGAATCATGTATCTCCCTTTGTGTTCATCGATCTAGCATTTGTGTGACCGATTCCTTGTTGGTTGAGTGTTTTTCCCTCGTTCCTCTCCGTGATTTCCTCGTGTTCTTCCGCTCGTTCTTCGTGTTCCTCGTAGGGATTCTCTCCAAACGTGAAAGATCGTCCACATAGGGTTCCGCCCTATATCATCAGGTCCGCCCTGGAAGGGGGTCTTGGATCCGCTTGGGGATCTTCTCCATAGAGGTCCTGATCTCCGAGGAGAAGTAGCCAAAGGGATGAGCAAAGGCTCTCACACCGAAATATGAGCAAATCCCAAGCTAACCCTAGAAAGGATGAGGGGAGGGTCTATTTATAGTCTAGGTTCTCGAAGGGGTAAGTTGGGGGCGAAACGAGTACATGGGCCTCGGCCCAAACGCTACTGTGAGCAGTGGCGGTAGTACCGTTCTTGAGGTGGTAGTACCGCTTTCAGTGATAATACCGCTTGGTGGTGATAGTACCGCTCTGACGCCGTTCGATTCTCGGTGTGTCGGGTTTTGCGAAGTAGGCGGATGGAGAGCGGTAGTACCGCTTGGCTCTCAGCGGTAGTACCGCTTGGCTTGAATGTAGTACCGCTCCCTCTGACTCTGCAGCTCTTCCTCTTGCTCTTGGTGTCCATCTTGAGCTGTAGCTTCTCCTAGGTCGGTTCCTCGGTACCTAAGCATGCACAACATTCCGGATTGAGGTAGTAGCCATGTCTCGAGAGGGTCATATGATATTTCACTAAGGAGAGAAGTCACCTCGGTCTCGAGAGCTCGAGCTTGTGCTCTCGTCATGGGTCCTTTTGGAGCTTGGTGAGGCGACGGAAGGTCCATGGGGATGATCGAAGGATGCTCCGCATCAAGATCAATCACACAACTTGATGTAGGGCGGAACCCTACGTGGGCGATCTTTCACGTTGGAGCGGATCCTACGGGGAAATCACGAAGAACGAGTGGAAGAACACGAGGAAATCACGGGGAGGAACAAGGGACAACACTCAACCGACAAGAAAACAATCACACAAGTGCTAGATTATCGAATACATAGAGTGGCACAAGGTTCAAGATCAACAAAGGTAAGGATACACGAGTAGTCGTTCTTCTCCGCGAGGAGGTCTTGATGGGGTCCGCCCTAGAAGGGGGTCTTGGATCCGCTTGGGGATCTTCTCCGTAGAGGTCCTGATCTCCGAGGAGAAGTAGCCAAGGGATGAGCAAAGGCTCTCACACGAAATATGAGCAAATCCAAAGCTAACCTTAGAAAGGATGAGGGAGGGTCTATTTATAGTCTAGGACCTCCAAGGGGTAAGTTGGGGCGAAAGCAGTACATGGGCCTCGGCCAAGCGCTACACACAGCAGGCGGTAGTACTGTTTCTGATGGTAGTACCGCTTTCAATGATAATACCGCTTGGTGGTGATAGTACCGCTCTCGACGCCGTTCGATTCTGGAGTGTGTCGGGTTTTTGGAAGTAGGCGGATGGAGAGCGGTAGTACCACTTGGCTCGGCTCAGTGGTAGTACCGCTTGGCTTGAGCGGTAGTATCGCGCTTTGGGCGGTAGTACCGCTTGGCTTGAGCGGTAATACCGCTCCCTCTGGTTCTGCAGCTCCTCCTCTTGCTCTTGGTGTCCATCTTGGGCTGTAGCTTCTCCTAGGTTGGTTCCTTGGTACCTAAGCATGCACAACATTCGGATTGAGGTAGTAGCCATGTCTCGAGAGGGTCATATGATATTTCACTAAGGAGAGAAGTCACCTCGGTCTCGAGAGCTCGAGCTCGTGCTCTAGTCATGGGTCCTCTTGGCTCTTGATGAGGCGGTTGTGGATGCATGGGGATGATCGTGGGATGCTCCGCATCATCTCCCCCTTGGGAGAGATCCGACCTCGGATCAAAAGCTTCATCTCCATGGAAAGGTGCGAGGTCCTTGGCGTTGAAGATGTCGCTCATGTTGTACTTGTCGCTAGGTATGTCGATCTTGTAAGCGTTGTCGTTGTAGCGTGCTAGTACCTTGAAAGGTCCATCGGCTCGAGGAGAAGTTTGGACTTGCGTTCTTTGGGGAAGCGGTCCTTGCGAAGGTGTAGCCACACTAGATCACCAATGTTGAAGGCGATGGGTTGCTTGTTGGCGTTGAGCTTGTTTGCTTGGCGTTGTACTTGGCGCTCGATGGTGTGCCTTGTATCTTCGTGCATCTTCTTGATGTAGCTTGCTCGTTCACTTGCATCCATGTTGGTGCGCTCTTGGAGAGGAAGTGGTAGAATGTCCAATGGGGACAACGGGTTGAAACCGTGAAGCGACCTCGAAGGGGACTTGCCGGTAGTTGAATGTCTTGCACGATTGTAGGCGTACTCGGCGATGGGTAGACATGCTTCCCACTCCTTGATGTTCTTCTTGATCAAGACACGAAGTAGAGTGGATAGTGTGCGGTTCGTCACCTCCGTTTGACCGTCGGTTTGAGGATGGTATGCCGAGGAGAACAAGAGCTTGATTCGAGCTTGGCACATAGGGTCTTCAAAAGTAACTCAAGAACTTGGCGTCACGATCGGAGGCGATTGTCTTTGATACGCCATGGAGTCGCAAGATTTCCTACAAAAGAGATTTGCAACATGTGAAGCATCGTCTATCTTGTTGCAAGGAATGAAATGTGCCATTTTAGAAAATCTATCCACAACAACAAAGACGGAATCCTTGCCATTTTGAGTCCTAGGCAAACCAAGTACAAAATCCATACTAATGTCTTCCCATGGTTGATATGGAATAGGAAGAGGCATGTAAAGACCATGAGATTGAGCTTTAGACTTAGCTTTGCGACATGTGTAGCATCGGTTGGTGAAGCGTGAGGCGTCATGGAACATCTTGGGCCAAAAATAGTTGTTGGAGAGTCGGCGAATGTCTTGTCGCGTCCAAAGTGTCCCATGAGGCCGCCTCCATGAGCCTCTTGCAAAAGGAGTAAGCGAAGAGAAGACTAGGGAATGCAAAGTTTGTTAGCTCTCATAAGGTAACCATCCTTGATGTAATATTGTTCCCAAGGCGTGTCGTCAAACACTTAGCATAAGGAGAAGCAAAAGATGGATCATGCTCATACAAGTCTTTTATATGCTCAAAACCAATAACATTCAACTCAAGTTGAGTGACAAGCATGTTTATGCGTGAAAGCGTCGGCAACTACATTTTCTTTACCCTTAATGTACTTGATCACATAAGGAAAAGATTAAATGAATTCACTCCATTTGGCATGACGCTTGTTCAATTTAGTTTGACCTTTGAGGTACTTAAGCGTTTCATGATCGGTATGGATGACAAACTCATGTGGTCTAAGGTAATGTTCCCAAACATGTAGCACACGCACTAAAGCATACAATTCTTTGTCATAGATGGGATAATTAAGTTGAGCACGGAGAGTTTTTCACTAAAATATGCAATGGCTCGTTTTTCTTGCATTAAAACTCCGCCAATTCGGTACCACTTGCATCACAATGAACCTCAAAAGTTTTGTCAAAATTGGGCAAAGCAAGAATCGGACATGAGTAAGCAAAGACTTGAGCTCATCAAAAGCGGTTGATTGCAAAGTTCCCCAAACAAAGGGAGTATTCTTCTTGCTCAAAGCATGCAAAGGAGCGGCAATTGTGCTAAAATCTTTCACAAAGCGACGATAGAAACCCATAAGACCAAGAAAACTTCGCACTTGTTGCAAATTGGTGGGTTGGGGCCAAGTTTTGATTGCTTCAATTTTAGATTCATCAACATGGACACCCTTTGAGGAAACAACAAAACCCAAGAAAACCACTTTGTCGACTCCAAAAGTGTATTTTTTCAAGTTTGCATAAAGGCTTTCCTTGCGAAGAGTTTGCAACACAGATTTTACATGATTGATGTGCTCTTTCATGGTTTTGCTAAACACAAGAATGTCATCGAAGTAAACCACAACAAAGACTCCAATATAAGGACGAAGCACATGATGCATAAGACGTACAAAAGTACCGGGAGCTTCCGAAAGACCCATAGGCATCACTAACCATTCATATAATCCAAATTTGGTTTTGAAAGCAGTTTTCCATTCATCACCCTCTTGTATGTGTATTTGATAATAGCCACTTTTAAGATCAATTTTGAGAAAAGTTGGCTCCACTAAGTTCATCAAGCATGTCATCTAAGTGAGGAATGGGATGCCTATATCGAGCAGTAATAGCATTGATAGGTCTACAATCGAACACAAGCGGAAACTTCCATCGGGCTTAGGCACAAGAATAACGGAACGGCACAAGGGCTTAGGCTTTCACGTACATGACCGTTGTCGATGAGTTGTTGTACTTGCCGTTGAATCTCCTTGGTTTCTTCGGATTAACTCGGTATGGAGCTTTGTTTGGTAGCGGCGCTCCGGGTATGAGGTCGATTCGATGCTCAATGCCTCAAGAGGAGGTAGACCGGAGGTAGCTCATCGGGAAAACATCTTGAAATTCCTGCAAAAGAGATTGAAACACCAAAGGTAGCTCGTGAATGGTGTTAGTTTTTGGTTCTCCATCCTTGCACACAAGGACAAAATGCATCACACTCGATGGGTTCTCACACACTTCTCTCATCTCACTTTTGGTGGCAAATAGAATGAGGTTTTTCTCTCTAGGCGAAGAGTCTCTCAAATTTGGCTTGTGGCTTTCACTCACTTTTGGGTGGATCACTTTCTCACTCTTTTCTCTATGATGTGTGGCTTGCTTGTCGGCTATCACTTGACTAGGAGACATAGGTCGTAGCACATATTCCTTCCCTTTCATCTTGAAGCTATAGTGATTGGTTCGCCCATTGTGGATGACACCATGGTCGAATTGCCATGGTCGACCAAGAAGGAGGTGGCAAACGGTCATTGGGACCACATCACACTCCAAAGTGTCTTCATAAGCACCAATTTTGAAGGAGACTTGGACCGTATGCTCGACTCGTATAGTGCCGGAGTCACTTAGCCATTGAACCTTGTAGGGGTGTGGGTGCTTCCTCTTGACCAATTGTAGCTTGGAGCATAGTTCTTCACTTGCCAAGTTGTGGCAACTACCTCCATCGATGATGACCTTGATGGACCGTCCATTGATGCCGGCTTTTGTGTGAAAGATGTGGCATCGTTGGTCTTCTTCTTGTTGATGTTGAAGAGTCAAGACCTTGGAGACAACGAGAGCGGGGCTCGAATCCTCATCACAAAAGACTTGATCATCTTCATCTTCATCTTCATTCACTTGCCTATGCATGGCCACTTGCTCAAGGGCTTCCATTTCCTCTTCACTCATGGAGTCATATGTGCCATCGTCGTTGAGGATCATGGTGCGCTGGTTGGTGCATTCGTATGACTTGTGGCCTCGGCCGCCGCAAGTGAAACACTTGAAGGATCTTGTCTTGATTGTCTCCTCGGTCGGAGTAGAGGATGAAGCACGCGGCTTGAGGTTGCTTGTAGTAGGAGGAGGACGACTTGAACTTGTCGATGTCTTCTTGTAACTTGACTTGTCATCGTTTCTTGAAGAAAGCTTGGTTGATGTAGATGTTGGAGGAGTCGTTGAAGCTTGGTTGTTGGAGAAGCCGTAGGTCTTGGATGAGTACTTGGCGTTTGAAGTCATCTTGTACTTGGCGTTCCGCCTTTGTAGCTTGATGTCTGAGCTCAATGAGGGATGAGTATGGTTGGAAGTCGGCGATCTTCTTGATGGGATGATTGAGTCCGTTCAAGAAACGTGCCATAGTTTGTTCATCATCTTCCTTGACATTGGCTCGAATCATGGCTATCTCCATCTCCTTGTAGTATTCTTCAACGCTCTTTGTTCCTTGCTTGAGTAGTTGGAGTTTCTTGAAGAGGTCGCGGTTGTAGTAGGTTGGCACAAAGCGTGCTCGCATGACATCCTTCATTTGAGCCCAAGTGGTGATTGGAGGTTCACCTCTTGCTTGTCGTCGCTCAATGATTTGTTCCCACCATATGAGCACATAATCTTGGAACTCAAGTGATGCCATAGCGATTTTCTTCGCTTCATCGTAGTTGTGCAAGCGGAAGATTTTGTCAACCTTCAATGCCCATGAGAGGTAGTCTTGGGGTCATTGCTTCCATTGAACTTTGGCATGGTGAATTTTAGCTTGCCGTGGCGTTGCTCTTCATTGTGTTGTTGGCGATGTTGATGATGGCGTCCTTGGCGTGGATTATGTCGTCTTCATGTTGCTCTTGGCGCGGAGGAAGACCATGATCAACTTGCCCTTGTTGAACGAGGTTGGGGTGGAGCTTGGCGAGCTTGTGGAGGGCTTGAGGAACTTGGCGTTGCACATGAGGTTGGTAGTTCCTCTCTTGGATTTCTTCTCGAAGGGCTTCCTCTTGATTGCGCCGTTCGCGATTGCGGTTGGCGAAGGCTCTACTTGATTCTTGAAGTGCACGTTGCGCCTCAAGAGCTTGCGCTTCACGTTGTTGTTGTTGAAGGCGTTGAGCCTTGGCGTCTTGTTCGCCTTGGTGACGGCGTGCTCTTTCTTCCTCTTGTTGGCGGCGAAAGCGTTGTCGTTCTTGGGCTTGAGCAAAAGCCTCTTGGTTTGATTGAGGACGAGGAACTTGATCATCAACTTGCTCTTGTGAATGCTTGTCATGTAGCGGGTTGCGAGATGCATAGCGGTCTTGGCGCGCTGCTCGTCGAAGAGTGTTCGATGACGGTGTACTTGAGTCGTAGAAGGTGTCGTCGGAATGTCGACTCGGCGACTCCGTCTTGATGATGAAGAAGTGGAATGATGCGTGTTCTCATCAACGCGGATCTCGTCCATTCTTGCATCATTCTCTTCCTTGTGAGCCTCGAACTTGTTGTCGAAGTAGTCTCTTGTACGTTGCTCGGAGAGTCGCAAGTCGGTGGTGAGGTTGTCGATCGCGATCGCTCATTGCTTGTTGTTCTTGGTGCAACGCTTCGTTGTGCACCAAAGAGGTGGCTCTTGGTGACGTGTGAGGACATGTCGTCGTCTTGCTCGATGAAGAGTGGGTTGGTAGAAGAACTTGGCCTATCCATCATTCCAAACAAGATGTGAGTGGTAGAGCGGAAAATAACTTATACCAATGTACCTTTGACCGATGTTGAAAATGAATCAAGTTCACTCAAATGCGGACAATGAAATAGCACTCTTGGTACCGATTCTTGTCGGTTCTCACACCTACACAAATGAAAGCTTATGGTGGAGCTCGGTTAGGATGGTGGCACAAAATTTGATGCGATTGTAAGTGAGACTCAATAAAGTTGAAAAAGATTCGCAAATTCGCAAATGTAACAAGTAGACCAAGCAAGTAGTGGTACACGGAAACACACACATAAATAGATAAGTGGGATTGTGCAAACCAAAAGTGAGCCAAAATGTGGAAACCACGAGAATGCTCTTGTTGCACAATACTAGAGAGACGCTAGCACGATTGCACAAAAGCGGATCTGCGAACTTGTGCACAACCTATTAGGCAAAAATGCAACGATCTCTATCCCAAGTATGCTATATGTATGATATTTCGGTGCTATGATCCAAGATGATCGGATATGACAATCTTAATGTTGTATGATGCTATGGTTCTTGCTTATAAGCTCTTTGCTTATCTTTCCTCTTTGCTTATAAGCTTGGGTGGCTCTTTCACTTTTGAGCTCTTTTCTTATGCAAACTTCACTAACCAAGATAGCAATTGTGTATGCTATGACAACATTGTGACACACAAGTTGATCTCAAGATATGCACCACTATGGTATGCTATGTATGCTATGGAGTATGATCACTAAGGTGCACAAGTCAAATTGCCGGCAATACTCAATGGCTAGTCTCGATGGGTAAGCAACGCAAAAGTAAGGCTATGTGGTTATCAATGCAATTGTGAGAGATGACAAAGATGTAAATCGAGGTTACCATCCTTGAGCGATGATGAGTCCTTAGCGAAGATGAGTGGTGGTGATGTTGACGTCGAACCGTACCTATATAGCCGAAACACAATAGGACACGAGAACCACAACTCAAATTCTCAAAGACCAAAAGCAACAATGTGGTAGCGGAAAGTGGAGGTGGTATAGCGGATGATGTGGTTTAAGACCTAGGCAAAGATGCCTATGTTCGAAAAATTTGATGGTGTCAAAAGGTGGTGAAACCAAGGTGAGGACTTCGGGCACGTCGATAGCTTCAAAACGAGCCAAAGAACACTCAAATCGGAGTTCGGAGTTAAAAGTTATGATGAAAATGGTGAAAGTTGGAAGGCTGAAACTGGCCAGGGCGGTAGTACCGCTGGGGAGGGCGGTAGTACCGCTCGTGTCGGGATTTTTCGACTATTTCGGCTGATCGAGGGCTGGCGGTAGTGCCGTACTCAGCGGTAGTACCGCTAGGAGGGCGGTGGTACCGCTCTCAGCGGTAGTACCGCTAGGAGGGCGGTAGTACCGCTCGTGTCGGGATTTTCTCGATTGTTCGAATCGTTGCGCGATTTTGGGGCGGAAATGGGTGATTTCGGGGTCAAAATTCGATGGATTTTGTGGATGGAAAGAGGTGAAACTTGGGGAGATGCTAGATCGACTCGAAACCAAGCAAATACACGAATCAAAATCAACAAAATTTCATCACACTAACAAATCACAAAAAAAATTGGGGCTATTTTTGTGGGGAATTTTCGGAATTAGGAAAAAAACAACAAAATCAAGCTAGAAAAAGAGGGGTAGGGGCTCCAATAACGTGATCAACGTGGCTCATGATACCATGATGATGTAGGGCGGAACCCTACGTGGGCGATCTTTCACGTTGGAGCGGATCCTACGGGGAAATCACGAAGAACGAGTGGAAGAACACGAGGAAATCACGGGGAGGAACAAGGGACAACACTCAACCGACAAGAAAACAATCACACAAGTGCTAGATTATCGAATACATAGAGTGACACAAGGTTCAAGATCAACAAAGCTAAGGATACACGAGTAGCCGTTCTTCTCCGCGAGGAGGTCTTGATGGGGTCCGCCCTAGAAGGAGGTCTTGGATCCGCTTGGGGATCTTCTCCGTAGAGGTCCTGATCTCCGAGGAGAAGTAGCCAAGGGGATGAGCAAAGGCTCTCACACCGAAATATGAGCAAATCCAAAGCTAACCTTAGAAAGGATGAGGGAGGGTCTATTTATAGTCTAGGACCTCCAAGGGGTAAGTTAGAGGCGAACGCAGTACATGGGCCTCGACGAACGCTGCACACAGGCAGGCGGTAGTACCGTTCTGCAGCGGTAGTACCGCTCTGACGCCGCTCGATTCTGGAGTGTGTCGGTTTTTTGCGGAAGTAGGCGGATGGAGAGCGGTAGTACCACTTGGCTCGGCTCAGCGGTAGTACTGCTTGGCTTGAGCGGTAGTACCGCTTCATTTGGGCGGTAATACCGCTTGGCTTGAGCGGTAGTACCGCTCCCTCTGGACACTGCAGCTCCTCCTCTTGCTCTTGGTGTCCATCTTGGGCTGTAGCTTCTCCTAGGTTGGTTCCTTGGTACCTAAGCATGCACAACATTCCGGATTGAGGTAGTAGCCATGTCTCGAGAGGGTCATATGATATTTCACTAAGGAGAGAAGTCACCTCGGTCTCGAGAGCTCGAGCTCGTGCTCTAGTCATGGGTCCTCTTGGCTCTTGATGAGACGGTTGTGGATGCATGGGGATGATCGTGGGATGCTCCGCATCACAAGTGCTAGATTATCGATCACATAGAGTGGCACAAGATTCAAGAACAACAAAGGTAAGGATACACGAGTAGCCGTTCTTCTCCGAGAGGAGGTCTTGATGGGGGCCCGCCCTAGAAGGGGGTCTTGAATCCGCTTGGGGGATCTTCTCCGTAGAGGTCCTGATCTCAGAGGAGAAGTAGCCAAGTGGATGAGCAAAGGCTCTCACACCGAAATATGAGCTAATCCAAAGCTAACCCTAGAAGGAGGAGGGGATCAAGGTTATATAGTCTCGGGCGAAGGGTACAAGGACAAGTCCCGAGGCCTGACGCTTGACAGCAGGGAGGCCGGACGTTGAGGCGTCGGGCGGATGTCCAACCTTCGCGAGGCGCCGGATGTCCAGGCTCTCAGCCCGGATGTCCGGGCTGGGGCGACCATTTCAGCAGAACCGGATGAGGGGAGGCGGATTTCGGACTCTGGCGGAAATCCGGGCTGAAACGGATGTCCGGGCTCGGACGCCGGATATCCGGTCCCTGTGGATCTGGCCAGTTTTGATGAGGCCGAGGTAGAGGCTCCAGGGGCCGGATGTCCGGGGCCATGGCCGGATGTCCGGGGCCTGGAAGTTGATCTTGGCCTTCTCCGTTGGTTCTCTTCATCCGCGGACTTGGAGGCTTGTCCATCTTCACGTGCATCCTCGGGAGGTTCCCCTTGACACCTAATGATAGAGGCAAAGGTGTCCCGATGTTTCGATGAGATGGTGGCTATCGTTTCTGTGGGAGTCGACCTTGACGATCCGACTACGAGCGTGCGAGACGTCGCGCCTTAGCAATCGCTAAACCAACTTCCGAGGGTTATTGACCACGCTGGAGCACGATCAACCTGACCACGAGGGCCTGTTTCCTGCAAGCAAACAAAGAACAAGCAAGATACTGAGATTGCAATCTGGATATTGCGAATATAATATGAAAGCTTTATTGATCGAGGTGGGGTTACGTGGCGCTTTGTGCGGTCGTTCAACACAAACGGCACGCGAAGTTGCAGCTATGGCAAACTTTTAATCTAAACAAAACCCAAGGTCTAAACGGTGCCCTAAGGGCTGTATATATGGAGGAAGAGGGGAAATTTCGTGGCCCTTGGTGGAGGGTCCGAAATCAACCCTAACTCTTGTTCCCCACACATACGGACTCTAAAACAGCCTATACTTAAGTATTTCGAAATTACATGGGCCTGGCCCACTAATAAGGTGACGCAGCACCTAGAATAGCCTCGGGACGACATTTATGAAGTAGCATCTTGTATATTTCGTCCAAGGCTTCATGCACCCATTATGGTGGCTTCAAAGTCCTGAAATCATCACTTGTAACTCCGTTCTTGTTCCCCTTAGCATGGCATTATCTCCATGCTTGTTCTTGCTCCAATGTCCATCCTTCTCCAAGCTAGGGCCTTCATTTGTAAGCAAAACAAATGTATCCAATTTAGGCAGCATCATATTCTCATGAACATTAGAATCATTACCAAGAAGCGAAAGTACACGATAATTTAATTGGCGTCATGAGCTCTAGTAATTGGTCCATTATATGTAGCAAGAGGGGCTGTGGGTGTAACAATGGTATTGATGTCCTCATCATCCTCCCTTCTTGAAATGAAGTCGTCCTCGACGGAAGCTCATATTCCTCACCCAAATAAGGCTTCAAATCTGCAATGTTAAAAGTGGGACTAACCCCAAAATCTGCGGGCAGCTCAAGTTTATATGCATTATCATTTATTTTCTCTAACACCTTAAATGGACCATCAAGACGTGGCATTAGCTTTGATTTGCGCAAATTAGGAAACCTATCCTTACGCAAATGTAACCAAACAAGATCTCCGGTGCAAAGACAACATGTTTTCTACCCTTATCTCCAGCAAGTTTATATTTAGCATTCATACGCTCAATGTTTTCCTTAGTTATCTCATGCATTTTAAAATCAATTCAGCACGTTCTTTAGCATCAAAATTAACCTTCTCCGAAGATGGAAGAGGCAACAAATCAATAGGTGCACGAGGTAGGAAGCCATACACAATTTCAAAAGGGCACATCTTAGTTGTAGAATGCAATGAGCGATTATAAGCAAATTCAATATGAGGCAAGCATTCTTCCCACATTTTCTTATTATTCTTCAAAACAGCCCTAAGCATAGTAGACAATGTTCTATTGACTACTTCAGTTTATCCATCGGTTTGGGGTGACAAGTAGTACTAAAAAGCAGTTTAGTCCCCAACTTAGCCCATAAACATCTCCAAAAGTTGCTAAGAAATTTAGTATCACGATCTGAAACAATAGTATGTGGCACACCATGCAAGCGAATAATTTCACGAAAGAACAAATCAGCAACATTAACAGCATCATCGCTTTTATGACATGGTATAAAGTGTGCCATTTTTGAGAATCTATCCACGACAACAAATATGCTATCCTCCCTTCTTTGTTCGAGGTAAACCTAAAACAAAGTCCATAGATATATCCTCCCAAGGAACACTAGGCACGAGCAAAGGCATATATAAACCATGAGGATTGAGTCGTGACTTAGCTTTTTGACATGTAGTGCAACGAGCAACAAAACGCTCAACATCCCGTCTCATCTTTGGCCAAAAGAAATGTGTAGCAAGTATATCCTCCGTCTTCTTGACGCCAAAGTGTCCCATTAATCCTCCTCCATGCGCCTCCTGCAACAACAAAAGACGAACAGAGCTAGCAGGAATGCATAGCTTGTTAGCACGGAACACAAAACCATCATTAATAACGAACTTGTTCCATGTTCTTCCTTCTTTACAATTCTGCATTACATCTTTAAAATCAGCATCATGCATATATTGATCTTTGATGGTCTCCAAACCAAATATTTTGAAGTCAAGTTGATGCGGAGCATCCCACGTTCATCCCCATGTACACTTCATCTACTCTCCAAGCCCCAAGGATACATAAGATGAGACCTCGACTTTTCGCCATTGGACCTAAGGTGAACTCGCTCCTTTCCAAATCTTCCCTTTCCGCATGTAAGACATGGATGCTACTTCAGAGCGGACCTTGTGCATACTCAGGTACACCGAGGAGACCATGGAGAGCCCAAGGACCAAGGCCAAGCGTCTTGTGAGCGAAGGAAGGAGAAGGAGAAAGAAGACCAGGCGAAGCGGTACTACCGCCAACACCAAGCGGTACTACCGCTAAAGGCCCCGAGCGGCACTACCGCCGAACTTCCGCTCTCTGCCGCTCAACCCGACAAACTCCTGTGCTCGGCGACCGGGTCCGGTACTACCGCCCGGTCCAAGCGGCACTACCGCTTCAAGCGGTACTACCGCCCTCCCAAGCGGTACTACCGCTCTGCTGTCTTTAACCATGACCTTTGGCCTTGTATCCCCCTCTCACTTACCCCTTCGTGGCTTAGACTATAAATAGACCACCTCCCCCTCCTTTCGAGGGTTAGCGTTGATTTAGCTCATTAGATAGAGCTTCGCTCATCCATACCGGATCTACTCCACGAGAGAGACCGAGGCCCCTCTTCGGAGAAGATCCACCTTGGATTCAAGACCTCCCTTTGCGGAGAAGACCATCATCAAGACCTCCTCACGGAGAAGAACGGCTACCGTTTGTATCGTCCTTTGTCGACCTTGAATCATGTATCTCCTTTGTGTTCTTTGATCTAGCATTTGTGTGACCGATTCCTTGTTGGTTGAGTGTTTTCCTCGTTCCTCCCGTGATTTCCTCGTGTTCTTCCGCTCGTTCTTCATGATTCCCCGTAGGATCCGCTCCAACGTGAAAGATCGCCCACGAGGGTTCCGCCCTACATCATCTATGGATCGAGCTTAGGTTGATCACGTTTTGGAGCCCCTACCCTCTTTTTCTAGCTTGATTTTGTTGATTTCGTCCTAAATCCGAAAATCCCCACAAAAATAGCCCCAAATTTTTTGTGATTTGTTAGTTTTGATGATGTTTTGTTGATTTTGATCCATGGATTTGCTTGGTTTCGAGTGGATCTAGCATTTCCCCAAGTTTCCCCACTTCCATCCACGAAATCTCTCCAATTTTGACCCGAAATCATCCATTTCCGCCCCAAAATCGCGCCCTATCCGGATTTGCGAAAATACCGACACGAGCGGTACTACCGCCCTTCAAGCGGTACTACCGCTTAGCACCTCAAGCGGTACTACCGCCCTTCCAAGCGGCACTACCGCCTCCCGAGCCAGATTTTGCGAAAAAACCCGAGCGGCGGTACTACCGCCCGTTCCAAGCGGTACTACCGCTTCTGATACTACCGCCCTCCCCCAATGGTACTACCGCCCTAGCCATTTCAGCCTTCCGACTTTCACCGTTTCGCCATAACTAATTCATCCGAGTCCGATTTTGGCGTTCTTTAGCTCGTTTTGAAGCTATTGACATGCCACTTCCAATAAAATACTACCATCACCATTTGACTCCATCAAATTTTGTGAACTTTGGCATCTTTGCCTAGGGCTTCCGCCACATCGTCGCGATAACCACCACCGACTTCCGCAACCTAACCAATTTTGTTCCCCATAGCATTAGTGGTTGCTTGAGTAGTGATTCGAGTCTCCTAAGGTGTTTCGGCTACTTAGGGACGATTGCTTCTTCATCAACCACCACCACCACTTCCACATAACCTTGCCCACCATACACTTCCGACAACCCAACTTAACCCAATAGTTGTTTGAGCTTGTTTGAGTTGTGGCTTATGTCTCCTAAGGTGTTTCGGCTACTTAGGGATGATAACTTCAACTCCGACACGTCTATAGCCCATCATTCCACTTCCGCATTACCAAGTGCAAACCACCACCACATTCCCGCTACCACCATTTGACATTTGTCATTTGAGATTTTGAGTTCGCGGTTTTTCCGTTTCCTAAGGTGTTTCGGCTACTTAGGGACGAGCCTCCATCATCTTGGTATCTACATCAAGAACACCGCCACTCATCATCGCAATGGACGGTAACCTCGGCGACACCATTGTATATTCCCTTGCAAATTGCATTGATAACCCTAGCCCATTTTTTGCGTTACTTGCCTATCGAGACTAGCCATTTGAGTATTGCCGCAGCGTTACTTGTGCACATTAGTGATCTACACCATCCATTGCATACATACCATATCATCTTGGTATCATCATATCATCCATTGTGTCACAATATCGTTCCGCATATACACAATAGCTATCTTGGTTTGTGCATTGTGCAAAGTGGCCATACATACAAAAAAAAGAGAATAAGCTTTTAAGCAAAGAGAAATAGCAAAGAGCTTGTAAGCAATAGCCATAGCATCCAAATATATCATATGGTATCATACTTGATCATCTTGGATCATTGTGAGAGAAACACCGGGAACCATACATACATAGCATATTTGGGATAGAAGTTTATCCATTTTGCATCTTATAGGTTGTGCACAAGTGTCGTATCCGCCTATTGAGCAATCGTGCTAGCGTCTCTCTTGAGTTGTGCAACACGAGCGTTTTCCGTGGATTCCACATTTTGTGCTCATTCCTTGGTTGCACGACCCCATTTATCTATCCGTGTGTGTGTTTCTGTGTGCCATTCTTTGCTAGTGGTCCATTTGTTTCACTTGCAAATTTGTGAATCTCTTTCAACATTATTGACTCTTGCTAACATTTTGCATTAAATTTTTGTGCCACTATCCTCACCGAGCTCCTCCATAAGCTTTACTTGTGTAGGTGTGAGAACCGACAAGGATCAGTACCAATAGTGCTATTTCATTGTCCGCATTTGAGTGAACTTGATTCATTGTCAACATCGGTCAAGGTACATTGGTATAAGTTCTTCTCTTTCTCCCACTCATATTTGCTCGAGTCTTGTGATGGATAGGCAAGGCATTTCATCTCCGGTCTTCGACAACAACGACGGCGTGAACAACTACATCACCAAAGCGTCTCTCTTGATCTACAACGACAAGTGCAAAGCACACAATCAAGATTGCGAGCGCATCGAGAACATCTCCATCGACATTCATCACTCCGAAGCAAGGAGAAGGGACTACTTCGATAAGAAGCTTGCCGCACATAAAGAGGAGCAAGATGCAAGGATGGAGGAGATTCGGGCCTTGATCAAGTCTTCTTCCCCTTCGTCATCTTCAAGGCGGCGACGTTCAAGCCACAAGTCTTCGGAGCGCCCAAGCGATGCAAGCGCAAGTCGTCCACATCTCCATGGAGACCACCATCACATTCGTGATCAACATCGTCATGAAGGGCAAGTCACCTCCAAGCATCATGTGCACGACGACGACGAACTCCAAGGAGCTCAAGCACGACAACGACATCATCATCATGAAGATGCTCCACAAGCGCAAATGCACGAGTTCCAACAAGCCCTACTTCATGCCAAGTCGAAGCTTCATAAGCACAAGAGAAGACCGCGACACGACCACCACCAAGACGGCGCTACGGCTACATCAACCACTTCGGCATCATCGCCAAGTGTTCTCAAGGCATCTTCGCCTTTGGACGTACGGCATCTTCGCCTACTTCCCACGTGTATGCCTACATCGACTTCATCAAGTCCAAGGCGACCACCTACGAGCGAGGGCGACCCTTCCATCTTCGAAAGCCCCTCAAGGAAGATGGCCGAGCATGGGAAACTCCCTTTGGTCATGGAGACGAGCTATGAGGTGCCACATCATATGGGCCTCCAACACCAAGGCGGTGACAAGGCGGTCGAGCAAGGGCCATCCCTTCGACCACGGCGACGAGCGCGAACCTCTTCAACTACATGAAGGCAGCGCCCACATTGGATTCATACTCCGAGTCAAGCTACGCGACCGCGCATGGAGACATTGCACCTACATCTCTCCGGCACCCACATATGTCGAGATGCCCCAATTGCCATGTGAGGAGAGCCGCCACCACATGAGTGACATGGTGACTACACCATACGTGACATTGAGAGCATTTCCTATGAGAGGATGAGTGTGACCACCACTAGCCCCACACATGAGAGCATGCCACGCATCCTATGTGAGGTTGGCGCCATTTGAGTGACTCCACCCACCATACGAGTGAGAGCATCCTTGAGGGAGTGAGTGAGCCACAACACTTAGTGAGTGAGGTAGTTGACACGGCACATGAGGCCACTATGATTTCTAACGACTTAACCTCTACTCCTAGTGTGTTTTCTTCTTGGTGCTAGGTCTCCTACATGACGACATGCCTATCCTCGACGAGTCCATCCCTACATTGGAGCAGCGATGGCCATGGTGGACGATGATACACCCCCACATGGTTCCATCAAGATAAAGATGACAACGAGATGATCTTCAACACCTCACCTACAACACATGAGCGACGCTCCAAAGGTAACATAGGTGATGGTGCTTCTCTTGTCCCACTAGTGGACTCTCTTACCATCGATTGCTCCCATGATGTTGACCCACCTATTACCATGCTTCATGCTAGTGAAACTTCTTCATGCCTTGACTTACCTATTTATGATGATTATGATGATGAGCATGTTGAGTTGCCTAGTTGTGATGCTATGCTTCATAGGATATCATGTGCAAATTCTATTGGTCACATTATGTTTGATAATCCATTGACCTTGTCATATGCTATGAGTGAGATCTCCCATATTGCCTCATTTCAATCTCAACATAGTAACTATGCATTCCCCATTAAAATCAATCCCATTTGCACTTATGGCATAGATGGCGAGATGATGGTCATTGGCCTTTGCTTCTCTTGTGATGATATTGCCATGCTTCCTTTACATGATTTATGCAATTCATCTAATATTCCATGCCATGATCACATTGTTCCAAATATGCATTGTTTTGGATGTTGTCAATATTCTCCATGTGATGTTGCTACTCATGCTCATGAGGAGACCCCCATAGTTTCCTCATACATATTTGGAGATTTTGATTCATCCCATCCTTTGCATGATTCCCATAATTGCGTGCACCATATGCATTCCATGAATAACAATGCTCTAGATATTTCTCATGATGCATTACACAATTCGAGTCTCCATTATGCTATACATAACAACAAACCTATCATGATGGATGACATGTTTCTATATCACGCATCTCATTTATTTGAGCATTGGCTATTTTGTGCTAACCAACACATGCACGTGCGCATCATGATGGATGATGTGTACATCTACCACGCACACACAATTTTCCCTTTGTCTTTGTTTTGTGTAGGTACTCACGTATACTCGTCAACCTCTCAATCCCAAGAGTTGTGGCGAGCTCTTGAGAGCAGCGATGACTTGGGATCACGTGGACTTTCATTCCCACCATTCCTTTTGCGCAAGGACTACGCGCATCTCTTCTACTTGGCTCTCACACGGCTATGGGCTATTTACCACTTGCCACCTTATGCTCATTTTACCGTGTTCACTTTGCATGTTATGCTTGCTTCTATGCCTTTGCCATGCACTTGTGACCCTTGCTTGCATCTACCCATGATTCACCATTATGCTACTCCTATGTGTATTTGCATGCTTGGTGGAGATCCTAGTAGCTATTGCCATGTTTATCATGTGCCTCATACTATTGTTGATTCTTGTGTTGGGAGAGTCATGATGTTACATTGCTATTTACATAGGACTTCTTGCCAATACCATGAACCTACTTTCCTCATATCTTGCTTTCATGCTTGTGCTATGACATGTGAATTATTCATGCGCACTATTTGCACACATGACATGCCTGCCATGATTCCTCCTAGTATGTTGCATCTTCGCACTACTAGCTTGCTCGACTTGATCGCTATGATTGCTTGCTATGTTGCATCACCCATGTTCCACTATTACTTGCTTTCTTGGGTTGATGACATATATGCTCATGCCTCTCACATGATATATCTTGATCATTGTCTCTTGTGTCCATTAGTTGCCTCTTTCATATCCACTTGTATTGAGTGCAACCATACTATGCTTATTGATCTTGGAGACTTTGACATATTACTTGTGATGCATGCTTGTTTGAATGAGACTATTGCATTTGGTTGTTCTCGCATCATATGCCTCCATACTATGCAATGCTCCCTTGTCCTTTCTAATGATGAGCATGATGCATACACTTGCTTGGTATCTTACCACACGAATGATAGGTTTTACACTTTCGCTAACCTCATTTGTTTTTCCGAGTGTTTGTCATGTTCTTTCATTTTGAAGCATTCACAAGGCATTACCGTCATGAGACATATTGGCTATGTGAAGGCATCCATGATGTGCAACTCCAACATCTTCCGGAACATTCATAAGGTGAACTCCTTCTCTTTGAGCCATCCTCAAGTTTGCACATTGGATGGGTCACTCTTTCGTGTTGTTTCCTTCTTGTTGTCTACATGCTACATCTCGTGAGCGGAGGAACGACATTGGAGATTGGCTACATGGACCTTCACATTGAGGAGCTTCGGACTTATTGGATGCACCTTCGGTTTCCACTCTTGCCACGACATCGAGCATTGGTCTACCATCCCGGCGACACCGTGGACTACTTGGATTGCGCCATGTCTTCAACTTCGTCCAACTACAAGTCCGTCTACGACAACCGTTTCCATGGTGATGAGGATCACGATCCGAGGTCGGATCTTTCCCAAGGGAGGGGAGATGATGCGGAGCATCCCACGTTCATCCCCATGTACACTTCATCTACTCTCCAAGCCCCAAGGATACATAAGATGAGACCTCGACTTTTCGCCATTGGACCTAAGGTGAACTCGCTCCTTTCCAAATCTTCCCTTTTCGCATGTAAGACATGGATGCTACTTCAAGAGCGGACCTTGTGCATACTCAGGTACACCCGAGGAGACCATGGAGAGCCCAAGGACCAAGGCCAAGCGTGCGGTGAGCGAAGCGAAGGAAGGAGAAGGAGAAAGAAGACCCAAGGCGAGCGGTACTACCGCCAACACCAAGCGGTACTACCGCTAAAGGCCCCGAGCGGCACTACCGCCGAACTTCCGCTCTCTGCCGCTCAACCCGACAAACTCCACGTGCTCGGCGACCGGGTCGGTACTACCGCCCGGTCCAAGCGGCACTACCGCTTGCAAGCGGTACTACCGCTCTGCCTGTGCGCAACCGCGGCCTTTGGCCTTGTATCCCCCCTCTCACTTACCCCTTCGTGGCTTAGACTATAAATAGACCACCTCCCCCTCCTTTCGAGGGTTAGCGTTGATTTAGCTCATTAGATAGAGCTTCGCTCATCCATACCGGATCTACTCCACGAGAGAGACCGAGGCCCCTCTTCGGAGAAGATCCACCTTGGATTCAAGACCTCCCTTTGCGGAGAAGACCATCATCAAGACCTCCTCACGGAGAAGAACGGCTACCGTTTGTATCGTCCTTTGTCGACCTTGAATCATGTATCTCCCTTTGTGTTCTTTGATCTAGCATTTGTGTGACCGATTCCTTGTTGGTTGAGTGTTTTCCCTCGTTCCTCCCCGTGATTTCCTCGTGTTCTTCCGCTCGTTCTTCGTGATTCCCCCGTAGGATCCGCTCCAACGTGAAAGATCGTCCATGTAGGGTTCCGCCCTACATCACAAGTTGTGAAAGCATAGTATAGCGACGAGACAAAGCATCAGCAATAACATTTTCTTTACCCTTCTTGTGTTTAATGACATAAGGGAAAGTCTCAATGAATTCAACCCATTTAGCATGTCTACGATTCAGTTTAGCTTGACTTTTAATATGTTTCAAAGATTCATGATCAGAATGTATAACAAATTCTTTGGGCCATAAATAATGTTGCCATGTCTCTAAAGTCCGAACAAGAGCATATAATTCTTTGTCATAAGTAGAATAGTTCAGACTAGGCCCACTCAATTTTTAGAAAAGTATGCAACAGGTTTGCCATCTTGTAATAACACACCTCTAATCCAATTCCACTAGCATCACATTCAAGCTCAAAAGTCTTATTAAAGTCAGGAAGTTGGAGTAAAGGAGCATGTGTCAACTTATCTTTCAATACCGTGAAGGCTTCTTCACATGCGGTACCCCAAACAAAAGGCACATCCTTCTTTGTAAGCTCATTGAGAGGTGCAGCAATGGTGCTAAAGTCTCTCACAAAAGCGCCTATAGAAACCAGCGAGTCCAAGAAAACTCCTCACTTGTGTGACCGTTTTGGGCTGCGGCCAACTCTCAATAGCTTCAATCTTGGCTTTATCAACTTCAATTCCCTGTGGAGTAACAACATAGCCAAGAAAAGATACTCGGTCGGTGCAAAAGGTGCACTTCCCAAGGTTACCAAACAAACGTGCATCACGTAGAGCATTAAAAACAGCACGTAAATGTTCCAAATGTTCTTCCAAAGATTTGCGATAAATCAGTATATTATCAAAGTAAACTACCACAAATCGTCCAATGAAAGCACGTAAAACTTCGTTCATTAATCTCATGAAAGTACTAGGTGCATTAGTTAACCCAAAAGGCATGACTAACCACTCATATAATCCAAACTTAGTTTTAAATGCTGTTTTCCATTCATCTCCCAATTTCATACGAATTTGATGGTATCCACTCATAAATCAACTTTGGAGAATATTGTAGAGCCACTCAATTCATCAAGCATATCATCTAGCCTAGGAATAGGATGGCGATAACGAATAGTAATATTATTAATGCCTCTACAATCAACACACATCTGTGACGTACCATCCTTTTTAGGCACTAGTATAATAGGAACAGCACAAAGACTAAGAGATTCGCGTATATAACCTTTGTCGAGCAGCCCACAGTACTTGACGCATAATCTCCTTCGTCTCCTCTGGATTGGTGCGGTATGGTGCGCGGTTGGGTAGCGATGCACCGGGAATTAAGTCAATTTGATGCTCAATCCCTCGAATAGGTGGTAATCCGGTGGCACGTCTTGTGGGAAGGCGTCGTGAACTCTGCAAAATGTTAGTGACAGCGGGGGCAAAGAGGAAGGCACGTCCTCGAATGAAAATAATGCCTCTTTGCACACAAAAGCATAGCAAACAGATTTGCTAGAATCTAGCTCATCAATATCACATTTGGTGGCAAATAAACATGCACTTTTCAGTTTAATTTCAGAAGCAACATTAGATGGTTTATTATTAGGCTTCATTTGTTGCTCAAATTCTTTTGCCACAATCTGATTTTCACTCTTATTTTTCTCTGTTTTGCTTTATTAGCTCTATTAATATCATCTTTCAAAATGGAATCAGAGTCATAGGAAGCAAAGTAATATTTTTATCCTTGTGAACAAGAGTATACTGATTGTTTCTACCATGGTGTACAGAATTTTTATCAAATTGCCATGGTCTACCAAGTAATAAGGAACATGCTTGCATAGGTACCACATCACAATCAACATAATCAGCATATGTAGAGATACTAAAATACACACGAACAGTCGTGTTACCTTAACCTTGCCGCTGTTGTTGAACCATTGGATGTAGTAAGGATGTGGATGTGGTCTTGTGGTGAGAGAAAGCTTCTCCACCATATCCATGCTAGCCAAGTTGTTGCAGCTCCCTCCATCTATGATGACGCTGAATAGGGCGTTCCTTCACAACTCCTTTGTATGGAACAAGTTATGCCTCTGATTTTGCTCAGCTTGTGTAACCTGCACACTCAAAACACGTTGAGCAACTAGACATTCATATACTGTCGGCATCTTGACAGCCATTAATTGCGTCTCAGGATCAGAATCATCTCCACCGTGTTCTTCATGTGTAATAAGAGCCAAAGTCTCTTCATCATAGTCACTAGCAGACTCATACCCACCATCCTCAGTAGCAATCATCACACGCTGAGATGTGCATTCTCTCGCAAAATGTCCTCTTCCCTTACAACGACGACAAATAATATCACTTGTGTGCCCTGTTGACGCCATGGAAGAAGAAGAGCTCTGTGTAGGCCCAGCAGGTGTACTCTTGGCAGATAGTGGTGGTTGTGCCTGCTTTCTTGTATCACGGTTGGAGGTGGCAGCCGATGGAGGTGCCGGTGTAGTAGAACGTGTGGAAGTAGATGATGCACGTGGTGTCCATGATGAAGGTCGACCTGCAGAAAAGTTAGTCCGCGCCAAGGCCTGTCGATCCTGCACTTCACGTTCAGCTTTACAAGCAAGATGGAATAATCGAGTGATATTATTATAATCCTTGTAGTCTAGAATGGTCTGAATCTCTCTATTTAATCCACCCAGAAAACGTGCAAGCATAGCTTCATTCTCCTCAACAATACCACATCTAATCAAGCCAGTTTGTAATTCGATAATATTCTTCTATCGAATTTTTCCTTGTCTTAAGCGCTGCAATTTTTGAAGTAATTCACGTTGATAATATGGTGGAACCCAACGAGTACGCATAGCAGTTTTCAAAGCAGCCCAAGTAGCTGGAACAGGATATAATCTACAATGTTCGGACCACCAAACACATGCAAAGCTAGTGAAAGCACAAACAGCAGCAGAACACGTCTCTCCTCGGGATATTGTAAACATGTAAATCGTTGTTCAGTTTCTAACTCCCAAGTAAGATATATATCAGGAACATATCTACCCTCAAATGGTGGAATATTCAATTTCAGTTTAGGGAGATGGTCATGATCTCGTACCTGAAGGGGAGCCCGAACATTGCCATTATTTGCATGTGGGCGACCTGGTGGTTGTGGTGCTGGTGGTTGCACGTAGTTCGATGTTGATCAACCTCATCCTCATAAGCTCTCACATAATCATCCTCCCCACCGCAGCAGCAGGAGCCACGAAGTATCAACAGCAGCACCAGCAGCTTGGCCGGTGAAGAGGGACACGGAAGCTTCGGCGGAGGGCTGTTTAGCGATGTGGAGGTAGTCCATGTTGTTGTAGTAGAGGTGCGTTAGGTGCAGCGGTGGTGGTGGTGGTAGACAGCGAGCAATTCATTAAACTTGTTATCGAGCTTTGTTTGACGCCTTCTCAATGCCATCTATCTTCTCCATGGCCTCTTCAAATCTATTTAGCACATCGTCCACCGCCCACTCATCATTTGTTGAAACTTATCATGTAGCGCTTTGTTTGTCATGTTCTCCCGGTCGGTCTAAATCGACTTGTGATCCTGCCATGGTTAGCAGCAATAGAAACACACAAGAATATGATTGACAGACTACTAGGAAGTGGTGGTGGTGGTGTGGTGGACGATCACAAATCCGTCAAGCAAATCTCAAATTCTTACCGGTTCTTACCAAAGAAGAAAGCGGTGATCGGCAACCGATGTAGTCAAAACTCTCAAAGCTTGGATAGAGCGATTACCGGGGAGAGTCAAGCACGATGTAGATGTATGTGGAGCTGGGAAGGCTTATAATATGGTAGCAAAAGGGTCGGCAATAATCAATTCAGAGATGCAAAGTTGAATAAGCGCTCAACGACGATCTTGTCTTTGGTCCTAGGCTAGACCGTGCTAGAGACGCGAGCCTAGAACACTTACAAAATCACGGTGCTGCACGGAAACAACGGAAAAGCACACTCTGGAATAAGTTTTTTTTCGTTCTTTTTTTTGCGCTTTTTTTTTTGCGCTGCTTTTTTTTTTTTTTTTTTGAAAAATCACTATAATGGCGAGTGTCTCAAAACTCTTCCAGGTCAAATCGACAGGATGGGCACGAAATTTTTTCGACCAAATTTTTTTTTATTTGCCGGACCCAAAAGCTGAAGCGGGTCAAAAAACTTTCTATAATGGCGATTGTCTCAATACGCTTAGAAACACCTAAAATAGGATAGCGAAATTTTTTCGACAAGTGCGTTTTCGGAAAATTTTGGGCCTAAACGGAGGGTGGTTTCCAGACTCTTCTTTTTTTCCGAAACCTACTCCGGCAAGGAAAACACAAATCGGAAACTAGATGGATCTCGAAAACAAACCTAATATGAGAAGAACTCGGATTGGTAGTGGATATATGGTGGTGATATATGGCAGCGGTGGTGGTATATGGTAGCGGTGGTGGTATATGGATATGGATTGAGGCGGTGGCGGATAAGCAATGGTGGTAGATGGCAAGGCGATGAGGATGGTCTTGCGGCGGCGTGACAACTTATGATCGAACTCGAAACTCTAAAAGACTAGACTCTAAGACCAGCAACTTGACACGACGATGCAACCGCAAATTCAACAAAGCAAAAACCCTAAAAAGATTATGCAAAGGCTCAGATTGGTTCGGATATGATGAACTAACCCTATTTTTTTTTGGCTTTTTCGTGGACTTTAGGTATGAAGAACAAACTCGATCGAATCTACGAAAAACTGTAAAATCTCACCGAGCAACCTGAAAATCTGATACCACTTGATAGAGGCAAAGGTGTCCCGATGTTTCGATGAGATGGTGGCTATCGTTTCTGTGGGAGTCGACCTTGACGATCCGACTACTGCGTCGAGGCGTCGCGCTTTAGCAATCGCTAAACCAACTTCCGAGGGTTATTGACCACGCGCGAGCACGATCAAACGACCACGAGGGCCTGTTTCCTGCGAGCAAGCGAAGAACAAGCAAGATCTGAGATTGCAATCTGGATATTGCGAATATAAGATGAAAGCTTTATTGATCGAGGTGGGGTTACGTGGCGCCTTTGTGCAGTCGTTGAACACAAGCGAAATGCTGCGAAGTTGCAGCTATGGCGAACTTTTAATCTAAACAAAACCCAAGGTCTAAGCGGTGCCCTAAGGGCTGTATATATGGAGGAAGAGGGGAAATTTCGTGGCCCTTGGTGGAGGGTCCAAATCAACCCTAACTCTTGTTTCCCCCCACATACGGACTCTAAAACAGCCTATACTTAAGTATTTCGAAATTACATGGGCTGGCCCACTAATAAGGTGACGCAGCACCTAGAATAGCCTCGGACGACATTTATGAAGTAGCATCTTGTATATTTCGTCCAAGGCTTCATGCACCCATTATGGTGGCTTCAAAGTCTGAAATCATCACTTGTAACTCCGTTCTTGTTCCCCTGCGCATGGCATTATCTCCATGCTTGTTCTTGCTCCAATGTCCATCCTTCTCCAAGCTAGGGCCTTCATTTGTAAGCAAAACAAATGTATCCAATTTAGGCAGCATCATATTCTCATGAACATTAGAATCATTACCAAGAAACGAAAGTACCTGATAATTTAATTGGCGTGCGCGAGCTCTAGTAATTGGTCCAGTATATGTAGCAGTAGGGGCTGTGGGTGTAACAATGGTATTGATGTCCTCATCACCTAATCATGCATAGCATATCGGACTTAGGTAGTAGCCATGTCTCGAGTGGATCATATGTGATATCGACAAGGAAGGAGGTCACCTCGTTCTCGAGAGCTCTAGCTCTAGCTCGTGTCATGGGTCCTCTTGGCTCTTGATGAGACGGTTGTAGGTCCATGGGGATGATCGTGGGATGCTCCGCATCACAAATGGCTAGTCTCGATAGGCAAGTAACGCAAAAGTAAGGCTAGGGGTTAACAATGCAATGGCAAGGGGAATATACAATGGAGGGATACCACGATACCAAGATGATATGGAGGTTACCGTTCGGTGATGATGAGTAGCGGTGTTCTTGATGTAGATACCAAGATGATGGAGACTCGTCCTAAGTGGCGAAACACCTTAGGAAGCGGAAAAAACCGCGAACTCAAAATCTCAAGCGTCAAATGTCAAAATGGTGGTAGCGGAAGCGGTGGTAGTGTGCACTTGGCAATGCGGAAGTGGAATGATGGGCTATACACGGTGTCGGAGTTGGTAGCTTGTCCTAAGTAGCGAAACACCTTAGGAGACACAACTCTCAACACAACAAGATTGGGTTAAGTTGGGGTGGCGGAAGTGTATGGTGGGCAAGCTTATGCGGAAGTTATGGAGGTGGTTGATGAAGAAGCAACCATCCCTAAGTAGCCTAAACACCTTAGGAGACTCAAGTCACTACTCAAACAACCTCAAATGCTATGGTGAACAAAAAGGGTTATTTTGCGGAAGGCTATGGTGGTATTGCGGATGATGTGGTGGAAGCCCTAGGCAAAGATGCCAAAGTACCAAAAATTTGATGGTGTCAAAAGGTGGTGAAACCAAGGTGAGGACCTCGGGCACGTCGATAGCTTCAAAACGAGCCAAAGAACACTCAAATCGGAGTTCAGAGTGAAAAGTTATGATGAAAATGGTGAAACTTCGGGAACGCTGAAACTGGGTTGGGCGGTAGTACCGCTTGAATGATAGTAGTGCGCTCGTGAAGTGATAGTACCGCTTGGAATGGGCGATAGTACCGCTCGTGTTTTTTTTTCGCAAAATCTAGCTCGGGAGGCGATAGTGCGCTTGGAAGGCGGTAGTACCGCTTGAGGTGCTAAGCGGTAGTACCGCTTGAAGGGATAGTACCGCTCGTGTCGGGATTTTCGCAAATCCGGATAGAGGCGCGATTTTGGGGCGAAATGGATGATTTTGGGGTCAAAATTGGAGAGATTTCGTGGATGGAAAGTGGGGAAACTTGGGGAGATGCTAGATCCACTCGAAACCAAGCAAATCCATGGATCAAAATCAACAAAACATCATCAAAACTAACAAATCACAAAAATTTTTGGGGCTATTTTTTGGTGGGGATTTTCGGATTTAGGGACGAAATCAACAAAATCAAGCTTGAAAAAGAGGGTAGGGGCTCCAAAAGCGTGATCAACGTGGCTCATGATACCTTAGATGATGTAGGCGGAACCCTCGTGGGCGATCTTTCACGTTGGAGCGGATCCTACGGGGAATCACGAAGAAGAGCGGAAGAACACGAGGAAATCACGGGGAGGAGCGAGGAAAACACTCAACCAACAAGGAATCGGTCACACAAATGCTAGATCAAAGAACACAAAGGGAGATACATGATTCAAGGTCAACAAAGGGCGATACAAGCGGTAGCCGTTCTTCTCCGTGAGGAGGTCTTGATGGGGACCACCCAAGAGGGGTCTTGAATCCAAGGTGGATCTTCTCCGAAGAGGGGCCGCGGTCTCTCGTTGAGTAGATCCGGTATGGATAAGCCAAGCTCTATCTAATGAGCTAAATCAACGCTAACCCTAACTAGGAGGAGGTGGAGGTATATATAGTCTAGAGCCACGAAGGTGTAAGTGAGGCGAAGGGTACATGGGCTCGGCCCAATACACTATGCATGACAGGCGGTAGTACCGGTCCTTGAGCGATAGTACCGCTTGAGGTAGCAAGCGTAGTACCGCTATGATGGGCGGTAGTACCGCTCTGGAGCCGTTCGATCTCCGAAGTTTGTCGGACTTTGCGGAAGTGGAGCGGATGTAGAGCGGTAGTGCTTGCTGGTGATGATAAGCGGTAGTACCGGCTGGGCACGGGCGGTAGTACCGCTTGCTCCGGCTTCTTCTTCCTTCTCCTCTTCCATGCTTGGCCTTGGTCCTTGGATCCTCCATGGTCGTCTCGGTTGTACTGAGTGTATGCAAGGTCCATGCATGAGGTAGTAGCCATGTCCGGAAAGTAGACGGTTCGAAGAGGAGTGAGTTCACCTTGTGCCCTATGGCGTATGGTCGAGGTCTCGTCATATGTCCTCTTGGGGCTTGGAGAGTAGTTGGAGTGTACATGGGGATGAACGTGGTATGCTCCGCATCAAAAGTCCATGAGGGAGAGCTTTATAAGAAAAGCACCACCGGAGTCCTTCAAAGGTGTATCTCCGAAGAGGAAGGGCGGAATCTTCTTGCTGAAATTCATGCCGGACTCGGCGGGCACCACGCCGCAGCCCGGGCCCTTGTAAGCAAGGCCTTCCGTACATGATTTTATTGGCCGACGGCCCGGGCAGATGCACATGACTTAGTCCAGCGATGCGTCGGTTGCCAGCTCTTTGCTAACCAAAGCCATATACCACCGCCCTCCAAACTATACCCATCACTGGCCCTTCACGGTGCAGGGGCTTGACATGTTTGGACCCCTTAAAGGAGGAACGCACAAGCAAAAATACCTCATGGCCATGGTGGATAAATTCACCAAATGGATAGAGGCCAAGCTCATTAAGGCGGCGAATCCGGACCGGTGATAGACTTCATATCGTGGGTCGTACATCGTTCGCCGTCCCCACAGCATCATCGCGATAGCGGCACGAACTTTACGGCCGACGAGGTTAAACTCGGTGCAAAAACATGGGCATCAAGCTCGACTATGCTTGATCTATCACCCACAAACTAACGGTCAAGTCGAGCAAGCAAATGGTCTAATCATGGCGGCATCAAACCCAGATTAGTGCGGTCCCTCAAGGAATCTAACACACCTTTGGGTAGAGGAGCTCGACTCCGTACTCTGGGGCTGCGGTCCGCGCGAATCGCACCACGGACACACCATTCTTTATGGTATCTGGCGAGAAGCGGTTTTGCCTGCGAGATAATTCATGACTCACCTCGGCGTGCGCATGTATGAAGAAAGAGAAGCCGAACTTCGATCGGCGGGACAGTTGGACGCCTTAGAGGAGGGCGTGACATGGCAAAAGCCCGTTCGCATTCTATCAACAAAGCAGCTCGAAGATACCAAAGAAAGAAGTATGGGCCAAAACTTACAATGTTGGCGAGTTAGTTCTCGCTTTGCGGACAAGAAAAGGACAAACTCAAGCCCAAATGGGAAGGTCCCTTTATTATTGACCAAGTCCTGACTGGTGGAGCGTACCGTCTGTGAGATGCATCGGATAACCACTCGAGCCAAACCCATGGAACGCAGCCCGTCTCCGAAGATTCTACGCCTAGCGCCGGACTCTGCGTTCGTCTCCTTCCTCTGTCTATTTTTTACACGTTAGCTGTCTTATATTTCTCTCCTTCTCCCTCCCTTTCTCATACAGCCTTTAAGGACTCGTTCGCGCCTTGTTCGCACACAATTGACGCGCTATCCGCGCTCATTATACCTGGGGGCTTCTTTAATAGAAGCTTATTTATACGGGCTTCATGCCCAACACATGTGTCACACTTCCACATGTACCTTTTATTCACCATTATATGCATCTATATGACTTAACTTTTGGCCAAGCTGGGTTGCCTGGCTCCTGTGCTTACCCCTACGTTCCCGATTGTTCGGCTAGGCGGTAAAGGAGCACCTCTGCGATTATTCTTGTCGGGTCAGCGGATGTGTACCTCGACCGGGTGAAGCCGAAAGCTAAGCGTTCTTAAGGGAATATTGGTAGGTGAACCAAAGATGATTTCTCACTCGTTTATTTATCCGCCCCGGATGCTTTCTTGCATTTTTCATGGTCAGGACATGCACTTTAGGGCATGCCTCCTAGGGAAAGGAACCCCTAACGGAACTATTCTCCTGGAAGATGTTTCTTACTAACCATGTAATATAACATAACTAGTTGGGCACTTATGCATTCAAGCACTAATGACCCTACTTTGGTCTCCATGCATGCCCGGTTCTTACATAACCAAGAGGGTATTCGGACACACTCCGGACTATCGGGTCCGAGATTGAAGCAAAAGGTCCGCCATGACAAATGATCTACAATCCGGCTAGAAGGCATTTTACATGTCATCTTAAATTACATAGTCAATTTTTTGGGTATATTCCTCTTCAATACCATCCAACAGGCTGTCTAGTTTACATCTGTTGGGAATATTAATGACCAACTCTACGGCGTACACTAAACTCATAAGGATCTCCTTCCCATCGGGCCCCACAGTCCGACCTCGGCCATGTGGTTTGGGTCGCCCGTGTACGCGTCTTCACCATGGCCCGAGCCTCCTGGCGCCTTGACGGCGAGCGATATATTCCATAATCGGAAGCGCGCCGCGCGCGCTCCTTGACTTTCTGCAAGCTCTCCAAGGCCTTCGGGCATGGAGACGGATGGCCACAAGGCCTGGGCGACGCCTTGCATCACCTGCTGAACTCGTTCGTGCAGTTGTGAGAGCTCAGGAAGAAGGTCACCCGTAGAGCCGGGCATTTCCTCTGCAGGCCGACTGTTAGCATACCTACTGAGCGTAACTCTGTCAATCGACTTCCTCGCCGAACTCTTTTTGAAGTTCGTTCAAGCACTTACTAAAATGCGCGTCGAAGCGCGATTCTCCTTCATGGAGTCCGGCGGCTGAGCACGAACATCCTTTAGTTCCTCGCCCGGTGGGTGTTGGCATCTTGGAGATTATTCTTGATGAGGACATCAATACCATTGTTACACCCACAGCCCTGTTTGCTATACATCTTGGACCAATTACTAGAGCTCGCGCGACGCCAATTGAATTATCGGTACTTTCGTTTCTTGGTAATGATTCCAATGTTCATGAGAATATGATGTTGCCTAAATTGGATACATTTGTTTTGCTTCTGAATGAAGGTCCTACCATGGACAAGAAAGATGAACCTTGGAGCAAGTTCAAGCATGGAGATGTTGGCATGTAAGGGAACAAGAACGGAGTTACAAGTGATGATTCGGGACTTTGAAGCCACCCTAATGAGTGCATGAGGCCTTGGACGAAATACACAAGATGCCACTTCATAATATCCGTCCATAGGCTATTCTAGGTGCTGCGTCACCTTATTATTGAGCCAGACCCATGTAATTTCGAAATACTTAAGTATAGGCTGTTTTTAGAGTCCGTATGTGTGGGAAACAAGAGTTAGGGTTGGTTTGGACCCTCCCTCAAGGGCCACGAAAATCCTCCTCTTCCTCCATATATACAGCCCTTAGGGCGTCGTTTAGACTTTGGGGTTTTGTTTAGATCAAAAGTTCGCCATAGCTGCAACCGGCGTGCTTCGTTTGTGTTCAACGACTGGACCAAGGCGTCCACAGAACCCCACCTTCATTAATAAAGCTTTCCTCTTATATTCGCAATATCCAGATTGCAATCTTAGTTTCTTGCTTGTTCTTCGTTTGCTCGCAGGAAACAGGCCCTCGTGGTCAGGTGATGAGGACATGATTAACTTGGATACGACCAAAAATATTGCATACATGTATATTTGTGAGGTGATTTCTAATGCAAACTATGCAATAATTTATTTATGTCATCCAGGACAAAAATACTTCACAAACTTTTGTGCCATGTCTAATTGCAGGTGTATGGGACATTTGTACAATCCACATATGAAGATAAGGGAGAAAGAGATGTTTACCTGCTGTTCAAAAAGTTCTCTCACGTCAGTTTTGGCCCAAGAGAAGATAGAGTCCAAGTCTCTCACGTTACGGACTCAGATTCGGACTGCAGCAGACATACCGACTCAAAGCGTCAATAACTTTTTCATACAGACTCCAAATTGGTTGATTCTTTTTGTTGGAAAATAGATTTCGTGCATTTTCCAACCCAATTGAATCACCTTAAAATCCATCGGAGCGTTGAGTTATGGATGAAACAATCTGATGTCTGCAGCAGAATCCGAGTCAAACTACAAGTCCAAAGGTGTTACGTCACCTCCGCTTGGGCCCATTGGCCTTGTACGACCTAGGGTTAGTTTTAGGCTGCCTTGGGACGTCCTCCCACCTCCTTGGCCGCCACCCCTTGCTCCTATATAAGTAGATCCATCTAGTAGCTTTTTCCTGGGGATTTGTTTAGTTAAAAGTTAGCCATTGCAACTTCGTGTACTTCGTTTGTGTCCAACGACCAGACCAAGGCCGCTTACGGATCCCCACCGTTATCAATACTCCTTATATACTCGCAATATTCAGATTGCTTTTATCATATTCTTGCTTGTTCTTCGATTGCTTGCAGGAATAGACCTTCGTGGTCAGGCTGATCGTGCTTCCAGCATCGTCAGTAACCTCAGGAGATTGGTTTAGCGATTGCTAAGGCGCAACGTCGTGCACGTTTGTAGTCGGATCGTCAACGTCATCTTCACCAAATCGATAGTTATCATCTCATCGAAAGATCGGGACACCCTCGCCTCTATCATCAGGTTGATCGTGCTCCGGCGTGGTCAATAACCCTCGGAAGTTGGTTTAGCGATTGCTAAGGCGCGACGTCTCGCACGTACGTAGTCGGATCGTCAAGGTCGACTCCCACAGAAACGATAGTCAACATCTCATCGAAACATCGGATTGAAAGTCGTTATATCGACTAGAGGGGGTGAATAGGCGATTTTATGACTTCTTCATCGAGAATTTGCGGTGAGAAATTCCTTAGCGAAGAACTACTTGCAGCGGAATAAGTACTCGAGTAAGCATAACAAATTACAAGCATTGTCATCATGATGAAATGAAGATAATCACAGAGTACTGAAAGCGTAATCACAGGATAACACAAGATGAAGACAAAGCGGTGAAGAAATTGGGCGAGGAAATTGAGAAAGTCTTGATCAAAGTCTTCAAACACGAGATATGAACAAACACTCAACACAATAATGAGGAAATGAAAGGGTTGAGGAAATAGAACCGATTGGGTTGGTGAAGACAATGATTTGGTAGACCAGTTCCAAGCTGCTATCTCGATTATACGTCTGGTTGGGCGGTGAGTATTTAAACTCGAGGACACAGTCCGGACACCCGATCCTTGAGCACGCAGCTCGGGACACCAAGTCCTCACCGTATTCTCCTTGAACTAAGGTCACAGACCTCGTCCAATCACTCGTGGTAAGTCTTGAGCGACTTCCAAACCTTCACATACTTGGTCACTCGGCGATCCACAATTCCTCTTGGATGCTCTAGACCTTGGCCGCCTAACCGTCTGGAAGAAGCACAGTCTTCAAAGGTAACAAGCGTCGGATCCACGAGATCAATTTCTTGATGATGCTCAATCACTTTGGGTTTGTTGGGGTTTGGTTTTGGGTTTTCCTCACTTGATGATTTTCGCTCAAAGTCCTCGGAGGATGGGTTGCTCTCAAATGACAAGTGTCAAGTTCTCTCGGAGTAGCCAACCAGCTAGTGGTTGTAGGGGGCGGCTATTTATAGCCTAGGGAGCAGCCCGACATGATAAGACATAAATGCCCTTC
This sequence comes from Aegilops longissima, assembly GCA_021605205.1. Taxonomy (NCBI): domain Eukaryota; kingdom Viridiplantae; phylum Streptophyta; class Magnoliopsida; order Poales; family Poaceae; genus Aegilops; species Aegilops longissima. The sequence continues at coordinate 80,126 of JAHIAM010000533.1, forward strand.
AATGATATGACCGTTAGGTGGATAAGGTATTTGGGACAAGCTGGCAAGAAGACAAAGAGCGATCGGAAATTTGAATATCAAATTCCTCGGGCTATCATGTTCCTCCTTGTGTAGGCAATCCTTTGGCGAATTCCTAACTCCTCGGTCGAGAACAAATTCCTCGGTGACGGAAGAGCTTCGTCTACATCCTTGAAGAAATTGGTGAAGCTGTATGAGATTTCAAAAGCTTCACTCGAAGGAATTGGTAGGTGTAGGATTTTGAGTTGAGCATCACATGGAAATTTTTCCTTAGTATTTCCTTGACCCCCTTTAACAGTACGGTATTTCCTATGACTCAAGAAAGAGAAAATGAAATTACGAAAACAAAAGTCTTCACGCTTCATGTTCCTCAAATGAATACCAAGTCTTCAAGGTCACACCAATTTCTTCACTTTCAAAGTCTTCAGAAAGTCTTCAGAGTATCAAAGTCTTCAGTTGAAGAACTTCATTTTTAGGGGTCGACTTTCACTGTAATTATCAAACTCCTCATAGACTTATAGACCTGTGTACACTCACAAACGCATTAGTTACACCAAAATCACTAAAATCACAAACCTATAAGTCTTCAATACACCAAAATCACTAAGGGGCACTAGATGCACTTACAATCTCCCCCTTTTTGGTGATTGATGACAATATAGGTTAAGTTTTCAACGGGGATAATCATATGAAGTGTAAATACTGATAATGAGGAATTTGATTGCAAGATATAGAAGAACTCCCCCTGAAGATGTGCATAGTGAGGAATTTGCTTTTGAGGCAATGCACATTTGAAGAATTGAATCATGGAGATCTCCCCCTATATCTTGTAATTCATACACGCATTTAACATATAATATGAAGAATTTGAAATGCATGATGAAATATGGTGCTTGATGTTATGCAAGGTAAGCATCAAGAGTACCAAAGCCAAATCGATTTGCTATGAAGATTTTCAAAGAGCTCACGAGAATCGAGCATAACTACTGTAATCGAGCATAGAGCAAGAGCATAATGCATCAAAAGTATCAAAGCACCATCGGGTTTAAGATTACAACTCGATCCAATAAAAGGTTTGGAAAAGCGAGAGTTGTAACTTAATAAAATACTGTATATAGACAAAACACTAGACCCGCTTGAAGACTAACTCAAATTTCTCCCCTTTGTCATCAAATGACAAAAGGATCAGCGAGGACTAACGCTCTTGAAGAATTTCAAGTTGAAGGCGGGCCTTGACATTATCGGGGTTGTTTGTTGAAGTAGGACCAGCGGTATCTTCCAAATCTTCATTTTCATCGATTGTCGCGAGATGAAGAATAGGAGCTAGCCACCAAGGAAGGAACTTTGACCTTCTTGAATTTCTTGGAGGAGGTGCAGACCAGTCAAATTCTTCCTTGAGACCCATTGAAGTCAGTTCTTCTTCATTATAGACATGTGAAAGAACAGCCAGTGCTTGAAGGTTTCATGGAGGTAGTAGTGGTTTTCTTCACTTCATTGTGTGTGGAGGTCATGTTGTAAAGAAGAGTACCAAGCTGTCGTTTGACCCACTTATGATTGCGATCAACCTTGATGAAGGCGAGGAGTAACTCACGATCGATCATCACCACAGGTCTGATAGCTTGAGGACTTTGCTTGGTGAGGTATTTGCGGCTGAATCATGTGTGGCGAGTCATCATTGGTGGAGTAGGATGCTGCTTTATAAACTGTCCATCAATGGACGAATGCCTTCATCTATCACAGTGATAGCCTTGCCCTTGTCATCGGTGAGGTAAAGGTCCGTTTGAGGACTTCAATCGAGGCGAGTAGCTGCAGTGGTTCAAAATATCGACTTTGTAATTGAGTGAAGACCTTGACTGATGAGTCTCATAATCCAAAGGCGCATATGGCTTCAGCTCAAAAGATGACATAGCAATGTTTGCGAGTCCTCATGAAGAAATCATGGAAGTTGACGGAGCGCCATGGATGATGTTGAAAAGCATATTCTTCATGATGCCAACGACTTCTTCATCGTCGAGTCGTGACCTTTGATAGGACTCATTGTCTTCGTCGAATCCGATAGACTGCTCGAGGCACATATAATAATTCCTTGACGAGGAATTTGGTTCTTAGGGCCTGCCTTGGTTTCAAAGGCTTCATCAACACTTGCATATAGTGATTTGAAAGTTCTTTTCATCGTAGATCGACGTGCACCATCAAGCGGAGGATCGAGTGGTAGGGCACGAAGCAATTCGATTCTTTGGTGCCTTGTAGTGGGTATTTTCGGTCATCAATCTAAGACCCATGAGTTCACGTCTTGGCGTCTCCGGTGATGTGCAGGGTTGCATAGGCGAAGAATTAGCTCTTCGTTCGATCCACAGATATTAGTGCAGAAATTTAGCGATCCTGCGTCGTGAAGAACAACGAGGACTGGCTCAAAGCTGGCAGCGACTCCATATCCACATGAGGAATATGAGCATGATCGAAGATTTTATCCTTGTTGAAAAGCAGCGAGGAATAGAAGTTGGCTTGGTGGCAGTCGAAGCGCCTCTTCCTAATGCGAGCATAATCATATGGATTATATTGATGAAGAACACATGCTCGGCAAAGAAATCTTCAGCCTTGAACTTTGCTTGCTTGAAAGCGTATTCTTTTGCTTGGGCAGAGGGGTGTCAGTGAGTTGCATCACCACCTCAGGAATCGTAAGTTCAGGTTCTTCAGCCTGAGGAATTTCTTGTTCCTCAACAGGTGCAATCTGAGGATTAGCAGCAGCAGCAGTTTCATCGGCACTAGTGGCTGGAATTTCTTCATGCAGAACCGATTGGGTTGATTTTCTTGAGTCCATTTGGACTGTTTGTGCGAGGTGAGGAACTTGTTGGAGCGGGGTGAAGAGAGAGTATTGGGATCTGACTTTCCCAAAAGTCATCATTTATCACTGGAGTGGTGCATCCAATATCCACATCTTCATCTTCAATTTCCTCGGCACCGACTGAGGAATTTCATAGTCACGGTGAGGAATAAGCTGGGGTTGAAGGATGGCATCCACTTCAATTTCTTCATCAATTTTCTCGACGAAGCAGCAGATTGATGTTCTTCATCAGATCCGATTGGGATCTCATAGTCTTCTCAAAAGGAACAACTTCCTTTGATGGTATGGAGAAATTGGAACAACATCAATTGGGTTTTCAAATGAGCTGGTCATTGGCTTCATTTTCTCCATGACGAAGAATCTGGCGCGGTGATGCTTTCCTTTTCTTCCACGACAGCTCGTTCGCAGCCTTGGTTTTCTTCACATCGAGCGGATGGAAGAATTGGAGTTGGAGTTGGCGCAGGAGGGCTGAGGAATTTGGTGCGATTTCTTGAGAGCAAGCGATGCAGTTCCCTGTCTTGAGCAATTTCTTGAGCGCACCACTAGTGGGTGCCACGGCAATTCTTCATTGGTGGGATGGGATCATCAGCCACTGGAATCAGCATTTTCTTGGCAGGCTGAATGACATCGATGGTCTTGGCATTTTCTTGATGGCTGGTGAGGCTCCGGCTGAGGAATTTCATGTTGCATTGGGGCAGCAACATTTGTGAATTTCTTCGTCAGGTTGTGAATCTGGTCTTAGCTCCTTGCCAATCAGCATAGTAGGAATCGAAGTTTTCTTTGAGGTCTTGAATTTCAGTTTGAACTTGGAGAAGCTCCTCGGTGTCATCTTGACAACGTTTTCTTGAGAACTTCTCTTTCTGTATTGAGCCTTTTGATTTCCTTGCCTTCTCAAACTTCCATTTTCTTCAGCGATGAAGTGAGTCAGCGTATGACTTTGACCAGTGTCGAGATGAAGATCGAGCGAGAGGGTATTGGGATCATTGTGCGGAGATCAATAAAGTCGAGGACTTTCTTGGATCAATAGTAGTAGCACAGATGTACCTTTGGCTCTATGGCCCTTACTTGAGCGGTCTCGATGATTTCATGAGTTCTTCATCAGATGCCTCATCGTCGATGGTACATGAAATACAACTTGTTTCTTCCTTGGGCTAGGTCGAGGACCTCGTCCATTGTTGCTTTGGTCTTGGTGAGCGGGCAGATGAAGAAATGGGGCAGGTGAGAACTTGCAGAGATGCACGAGGCAATTGAAAACCAGTGGTCCTTTGACAAGTAGCAGGTGCACGAGGCTGACGTTTTGGCGGAGCTGTTGAGGACTTTGGTGGGAGCAGCGGTGTGAGAATTTGCTTGGAAGGTCTCTTTGAGGAACTTGGCGAGAGGCGCGAAGGATGAAACACTTGGCTTATGAGCGAGCTTCTTTTGCATTGATTTCTTGGTTTGACCGAGACCTCGTGGCGATGGCAATGGCGAGAATCCTCATTGAATTTCTTCTTGCCTCCTTTGCTTGCTTTGCCAATTTTGTAGCGTTTAGCCCATTCATCGGGAAAGTCCTCACCTCGTTTGATGCTTGTGGGATCAGCTACTTGGCAGTGCCAAAGGGCTCTTGGGCATGGAGGGTTAACGGCGAATTTCTTCATGTACTTAGGAGTTACATATCTGTATTCCCTCCATTCCGTGCCCATCTCCGTTCAATCTTACGAATCGCACCTTGCGTTGATTTTGTTTTCTTCATCCGGTGTGCGATAGTCGGCATAGATTTCCTCGAGGATTTCAAGCGCAGTCATAACCTCGGGTTTCTTTCCTCCTTTTGTGGCTTCTTACCGTCGCCATGTTCTTGATTGAGAATTTGAACAATTGAGTTCTCTGAAGAAGTATGCAGTTTTTCTTGAGGAGCGCTGCAAATGAGTTAAGTTGATGAGAACCTAGGGATTCAGCAGCGGACATGTGTACATGTGAACAGAGTATAGGTGCGAGGAATTTGGAGAGGTCATATCGTTCTCGGAAGGTTTTCAAAAGAACAAGTTTTGAGGATTTTGACCAGATGAGCCTTGAAGAATTTCACTAAGCGTTCTTTGTCTTAGGTTCGAGTTGTATAGATCGAGGATCCACACAATTGAGGAATCTTGAAGAAAATCATTGCTTAGAAAGCGAATCAAGAGATTTGAGGTGTTCATATGTGTGAGGATTTGAAGGATAAACACCTTTGAAGATTTTCAAGAAGGTTTGAGAATCAAAGCGAGTAATAAAAGTAACTTTTAATTACCCGAAGTGAAGAACACGACGAACTGAGAAGAACAGTTGGGAAGTTCGTCCGTTCAGATCTTCACGCCCTAACTTGGCGGAGGAAATCAGCTACTGGCTGACGGTGAGTGAAGATTTCCATGATCGTATGATACTTTCGGCGGCGAGGTCAAAGCAGTGAAGCTTTTCCTCACCGGCAACGAACATGCCCCTGACCATTTCCCTTCTCACGACATGTGTCACACACGTACTGTGTAGTGGAGATCGTGTGCGATCGTGGGTGAATAGAATAATGCATCATGGGATGCGGAGCGGTTTAATGGCAAAAGCGAAGGTTTGGATAAGATTCGTTTTAAAAGTTCCGTTGCAATTTCTTCGGTATCAAGGACACGGTGAAGATTTTGAGCGAGTTTCAAAGTAGAGCGCACATGAAGAATTTGTGAATGGATTGGGTTGAGTATAGCATAGAGGAGGAAGGGTCGATCACATTCACTTAGCGAGAAAAAAACAGCTTGAAGAAATAACTATAAGTGAATCTTTGTAGAGGACATAAACCCATATATATGTATATAGCCAATGAAGAAAGGCAGCGGAAGCAGTGAAGATTTTGCAAAGTTGAAGAATTTGAAAAAATGAAGAATTTCAAAAGCGAGGAAAAACTCAAATTGAAGATTTTCAACTTTGGTGGTGGCGTGACCCACGTATAAGAATGATGATTTCAGACACAGCGTACAATTGTCGTAGGGTTACGAGAATCAAATTCTTCATTAATTTCTTCACACTTAGAGTGTTATTCTTCATTGATTGAAGAAAAGCGTTTCTTCATGTGTTGCACATCTAAGTCATCAATTTTGCATAAGTGTTAGGATGTGTGCCTTTTCAAAGAACGTTCGAAGATTCTAAGATATTTAGCTCACACGCAACTTGCTAAATTTCTTCTCATCCAAGGGCTTAGTGAAGATATCAGCTAGCTGTTCTTGATCTTCACGTGCTTTCGATGGAGATGTCGCCCTTCAACACATGATCACGAAGAAAATGATGGCGAATTTGAATGTGCTTTGTCTTGAGTCTTTGGCGGGTTGTGAGCAATCTTGATGGCACTCTCATTGTCACAGTGAGAGGCACATTCTTCACGTTGATGCCGTAGTCCTTGAGGTTTGCTTTATCCATAGCAATTGAGCACAACACGAGCAGCGATAATGTATTCAGCTTCGCGATGGGCGGTGATCGCGATTCTGTTTCTTCGAGGACCAACGGACCAAAGATCGTCAGAAATGACAAGTACCGGATGTTGACTTGCGGTCCACGATCACCAGCATAGTCGAGTCAGAATATCAATGAGATCAAAAATAGAGCCCTTGGGGTACCATAATCCTAGTGTTGGTGTGTGAGCTAGATATCGAAGAATATGCTTCTGACCTTATGGTGTGATTCCTTGGTGTAGCTTGAAATCGGGCACACATGCAAACACTAAGCATTATATCTGGCCTAGATGCACATAAGTACAATAAAGAACCAATCATGGGCGGTATACCTTGTGATCGAAGTCAATACCATTTTCATCGATTGCATAGATGGCCATTTGTGGGCATAGGAATTTTGACACCTTTGCGATCTTGCATGCGAATTTCTTGAGGACATCTTTGAGGTATTTCTCTGAGATATGAATATGCCATTGTGTTGTTGGCGAATTTGAAGACCTAAGAAGAATTTCAACTCTCCCATCATAGACATTTGATATTCTTCACTCATCATATAGGCAAATTCATCACTATAACGTTGGTCGATACAACCAAAGATAATATCATCAACATATATTTGGCACACAAACAGTTCACCATCATAAGATTTAGTAAAAGAGTAGGATCGAGTGAACCGGGTGTGAAACCATTCTTCACGAAAATTCCTTCAATGTATCATACCACGCTTGGGGGCTTGCTTGAGGCCATAGGGCCTTATTTAGTCTGAAGACTTTGTCGAGATTCTTTGGATCTTCAAAACACAGGGGTTGAGCAACATATACTTCTTCCTCAAGCTTACCATTGAGGAATGCACTTTTCACATCCATTTGATATAAAGTGATATTGTGATGGTTAGCATAGGCGAGTAATATGCGAATAGACTCAAGTCTAGCAGCAGTGCAAAAGTTTCATCGAAATCAATTCCTTCAACCTGCGTGTAGCCTTGAGCTACTAGTGGTGCCTTATTCCTCACCACAAGACCATTTTCATCTTGCTTGTTGCGATAGATCCACTTTGTGCCAATGATATTATGCTTGCGAGGATCGGATGTTTGACCAGTTCGAGGCGTTGTTGAGCTTGGCGATGTAATTCTTCTTGCATGGCTGAATCCACTCCGGCTCGAAATGCTTCATCTACCTTAGTGGGCTTTGCACTTCTTTTTACCAGCGAGGATGAGCTGGTTGTCTTGAGGAATTTGATCATTTTCCTCGGCACCATTTTCTTGACATTATCTTGGTGCATCAGCTCGGCGTTCTTCTCGTCTGAGGAATGAATTCTTGACATTTTCTTGATGGGAATGACATCCTCGGTTGCCTTGAACTGATAGAATCCTCGGTCTGGCTCATCTAACTGAAGGTAGGTGCTCTCTTTGCGAGCCATTAGTTTCATCGAACCGCACATCTCTGATGTCAACAATCTTGTGAAGTCACGATGTTGAAGACTCTGTAGGTGTCGAGTCCTTTCGTAACCAAGCATAAAACCTTCATGTGCTTTCGGTGCAAATTTAGAGTTGTGGTGAGGATCTCTAATCCAGCATTTAGCACGAAGACTTTGAAATAACTTACATTAGGTTTCTTATGCGTGAGGAGTTCATAGGCAGTCTTTTTGAAGAATTTGTGAAGATATACTCTGTTGATGATGTGGCACGCGATGTCAATTGCTTCAATCGAAGCGACCGAGGCGTTTTGTATTCATCAAGCATAGTGCGAGCCATCTCAACAAGAGTTCTGTTTTTGCGCTCCACAGCGCCATTTCTTTGAGGAGTATCACGGGCAGATAACTCATGAGTAATACCAAGTTCATCAAGATAGTCATCAAGACCGAATTCTTGAACTCAGTTCCATTGTCACTCTGATGTGCTTGATCTTCACACCAAAGTTAGTTGAAGCCCTCGAGGAAAATCGTTTGAAGATTTCCTGCACTTGATTCTTATAGTAACAATGTGTACCCATGTGTACTTGAGAGTTGATAGAGGCAAAGGTGTCGATGTTTGATGAGATGGTGGCAATCGTTTACGTAGGAGTCGACCTTGACAATCCGACTACTGAGCGTGCGAGGCGTCGCGCCTTAGCAATCGCTAAACCAACTTCCGAGGTTATTGACCACGCGAACACGATCAACGACCACGAGGGCCTATTTCCTGCGAGCAAGCGAAGAACAAGCAAAAAGCTGAGATTGCAATCTGGATATTGCGAATATAAGATGAAAGCTTTATTGATCAAGGTGGGGTTACGTGGCGCCTTTGTGCAGTCGTTGAACACAAGCGAAATGCGAAGTTGCAGCTATGGCGAACTTTTAATCTAAACAAAACCCAAAGTCTAAGCAGCCCTAAGGGCTGTATATATGGAGGAAGAGGAGAATTTCGTGGCCCTTGGGGAGGGTCGAAACCAACCCTAACTCTTGTTTCCCCACATATGGACTCTAAAACAGCCTATACTTAAGTATTTCGAAATTACATGGGCCTGGCCCAATAATAAGGTGGCCTTGAGCACCTAGAATAGCCTATGGACGAATATTATGAAGTGGCATCTTGTATATTTCGTCCAAGGCCTCATGCACTCATTAGGGTGGCTTCAAAGTCCTGGAATCATCACTTGTAACTCCGTTCTTGTTCCCCTTGTGCATGCCAACATCTCCATGCTTGAACTTGCTCCAAGGTTCATCTTTCTTGTCCATGGTAGGCCCTTCATTTGTAAGCAAAACAAATGTATCCAATTTAAGCAGCATCATATTCTCATGAACATTGGAATCGTTACCAAGAAGCGAAAGTACGATAATTCCATTGGCGTGCATGAGCTCTAGTAATTGGTCCGGTATGTATAGCAGCGGGGGCTGTGGGTGTAACAATGTTATTGATGTCCTCATCATCCTCCCTTCTTGAAATGAAGTCGTCCTCGGCGGAGCTCATCTTCCTCACCCAAATAAGGCTTCAAATCTGCAATGTTAAAAGTGGGACTAACCCCAAAATCTGCGAGCAGCTCAAGTTTATATGCATTATCATTTATTTTCTCTAACACCTTAAATGGACCATCGACACGTGGCATTAGCTTTGATTTGCGCAAATTAGGAAACCTATCCTTACATAAATGTAACCAAACAAGATCTCCGGTGCAAAGACAACATGTTTTCTACCCTTATCTCCAGCAAGTTTATATTTAGCATTCATCGCTCAATGTTTTCCTTAGTTATCTCATGCATTTTAAAATCAATTCAACACGTTCTTTAGCATCAAAATTAACCTTCTCCGAAGATGGAAGAGGCAACAAATCAATAGGTGCACGAGGTAGGAAGCCATACACAATTTCAAAGGGCACATCTTAGTTGTAGAATGCAATGAGCGATTATAAGCAAATTCAATATGAGGCAAGCATTCTTCCCACATTTTCTTATTATTCTTCAAAACAGCCCTAAGCATAGTAGACAATGTTCTATTGACTACTTCAGTTTATCCATCGGTTTGGGGGTGACAAGTAGTACTAAAAGCAGTTTAGTCCCCAACTTAGCCCATAAACATCTCCAAAAGTGGCTAAGAAATTTAGTATCACGATCTGAAACAATAGTATGTGGCACACCATGCAAGCGAATAATTTCACGAAAGAACAAATCAGCAACATTAACAGACATCATCGCTTTTATGACATGGTATAAAGTGTGCCATTTTGAGAATCTATCCACGACAACAAATATGCTATCCCTCCCTTCTTTGTTAGAGTAAACCTAAAACAAAGTCCATAGATATATCCTCCCAAGGAACACTAGGCACGAGCAAAGGCATATATAAACCATGAGGATTGAGTCGTGACTTAGCTTTTTGACATGTAGTGCAGCGAGCAACAAAAGCGCTCAACATCCGTCTCATCTTTGGCCAAAAGAAATGTGTAGCAAGTATATCCTCCGTCTTCTTGGCCAAAGTGTCCCATTAATCCTCCTCCATCGCCTCCTGCAACAACAAAAGGCGAACAGAGCTAGCGAGGAATGCATAGCTTGTTAGCCGGAACACAAAACCATCATTAATAACGAACTTGTTCCATGTTCTTCCTTCTTTACAATTCTGCATTACATCTTTAAAATCAGCATCATGCATATATTGATCTTTGATGGTCTCAAACCAAATATTTTGAAGTCAAGTTGTGAAAGCATAGTATAGCGACGAGACAAAGCATCGGCAATAACATTTTCTTTACCCTTCTTGTGTTTAATGACATAAGGAAAGTCTCAATGAATTCAACCCATTTAGCATGTCTACGATTCAGTTTAGCTTGACTTTTAATATGTTTCAAAGATTCATGATCAGAATGTATAACAAATTCTTTGGGCCATAAATAATGTTGCCATGTCTCTAAAGTCCGAACAAGAGCATATAATTCTTTGTCATAAGTAGAATAGTTCAGACTAGGCCCTCAATTTTTTAGAAAAGTATGCAACAGGTTTGCCATCTTGTAATAACACACCTCTAATCCAATTCCACTAGCATCACATTCAAGCTCAAAAGTCTTATTAAAGTCAGGAAGTTGGAGTAAAGGGCATGTGTCAACTTATCTTTCAATACCGTGAAGGCTTCTTCACATGCGGTACCCCAAACAAAAGGCACATCCTTCTTTGTAAGCTCATTGAGAGGTGCAGCAATGGTGCTAAAGTCTCTCAAAGCGCCTATAGAAACCAGCGAGTCCAAGAAAACTCCTCACTTGTGTGACCGTTTTGGGCTGCGGCCAACTCTCAATAGCTTCAATCTTGGCTTTATCAACTTCAATTCCTGTGGAGTAACAACATAGCCAAGAAAAGATACTCGATCGGTGCAAAAGGTGCACTTCCCAAGGTTACCAAACAAGCGTGCATCACGTAGAGCATTAAAAACAACACGTAAATGTTCCAAATGTTCTTCCAAAGATTTGCTATAAATCAGTATATCATCAAAGTAAACTACCACAAATCGTCCAATGAAAGCACGTAAAACTTCGTTCATTAATCTCATGAAAGTACTAGGTGCATTAGTTAACCCAAAAGGCATGACTAACCACTCATATAATCCAAACTTAGTTTTAAATGCTGTTTTCCATTCATCTCCCAATTTCATGCAATTTGATGGTATCCACTCATAAATCAACTTTGGAGAATATTGTAGAACCACTCAATTCATCAAGCATATCATCTAGCCTAGGAATAGGATGGCGATAACGAATAGTAATATTATTAATGCCTCTACAATCAACACACATACATGACGTACCATCCTTTTAGGCACTAGTATAATAGGAACAGCACAAGGACTAAGAGATTGGCGTATATAACCTTTGTCGAGCAGCTCTGTACTTGGCGCATAATCTCCTTCGTCTCCTCTGGATTGAGTGCGGTATGGTGCACGGTTGGGTAGCGATGCACGGGAATTAAGTCAATTTGATGCTCAATCCCTCGAATAGGTGGTAATCCGGTGCACGTCTTGTGGGAAGGCGTCGTGAACTCTGCAAAATGTTAGTGACAGCGAGGGGCAAAGAGGAAAACACGTCCTCGAATGAAAATAATGCCTCTTTGCACACAAAAGCATAGCAAACAGATTTGCTAGAATCTAGCTCATCAATATCATATTTGGTGGCAAATAAACATGCACTTTTCAGTTTAATTTCAGAAGCAACATTAGATGGTTTATTATTAGGCTTCATTTGTTGCTCAAATTCTTTTGCCACAATCTGATTTTCACTCTTATTTTTCTCTGTTTTGCTTTATTAGCTCTATTAATATCATCTTTCAAAATGGAATCAGGAGTCATAGGAAGCAAAGTAATATTTTATCCTTGTGAACAAGAGTATCTTGATTGTTTCTACCATGGTGTACAGAATTTTATCAAATTGCCATGGTCTACCAAGTAATAAGGAACATGCTTGCATAGGTACCACATCACAATCAACATAATCAGCATATGTAGAGATACTAAAATGTACACGAGCGATGCGTGTTACCTTAACCTTGCCGCTGTTGTTGAACCATTGGATGTAGTAAGGATGTGGATGTGGTCTTGTGGTGAGAAAGCTTCTCCACCATATCCATGCTAGCCAAGTTGTTGCAGCTCCCTCCATCTATGATGGCCTTGAATAGAACCTTCCTTCACAACTCCTTTGTATGGAACAAGTTATGCCTCGATTTTGCTCAGACTTGTGTAACCTGCACACTCAAAACACGTTGAGCAACTAAACATTCATACTGTCGGCATCTTGACAGCCATGTATTGCGTCTCATGATCAGAATCATCTCCACCATGTTCTTCATGTGTAATAAGAGCCAAAGTCTCTTCATCATAGTCACTAAGCGGACTCATACCCACCATCCTCGGTAGCAATCATCACTGCTGAGATTGGCATTCTCTCATAAAATGTCCTCTTCCCTTACATGACGACAAATAATATCACTTGTGTGCCTGTTGGCGCCATGGAAGAAGAAGAGCTACTGTGTAGCCAGCAGGTGTGCTCTTGGCGAGATAGTGGTGGTTGTGCCTGCTTTCTTATATCACGGTTGGATGTGGCAGCCGGCGGAGGTGCGGTGTAGTAGAGCGTGTGGAAGTAGATGATGCGTGGTGTCCATGATGAAGGTCGACCTGCGAGAAAAGTTAGTCGCGCCAAGGCACATCGATCGTGCACTTCACATTCAGCTTTACAAGCAAGATGGAATAATCGGTGATATTATTATAATCCTTGTAGTCTAGAATGGTCTGAATCTCTCTATTTAATCCACCCGAAAGCGTGCAAGCATAGCTTCATTCTCCTCAACAATACCACATCTAATCAAGCGGTTTGTAATTCGATAATATTCTTCTACGAATTTTTCCTTGTCTTAAGCGCTGCAATTTTGAAGTAATTCACGTTGATAATATGGTGGAACCAGCGATCGCATAGCAGTTTTCAAAGCAGCCCAAGTAGCTGGAGCAGGATATAATCTACAATGTTAGGACCACCAAACACATGCAAAGCTAGTGAAAGCACAAAAGCAGCGAGGAACACGTCTCTCCTCGGGATATTGTAAACATGTAAATCGTTGTTCAGTTTCTAACTCCCAAGTAAAATATATATCAGGAACATATCTACCCTCAAATGGTGGAATATTCAATTTCAGTTTAGGGAGATGGTCATGATCTAAATACTGAAGGGGCGAACATTGCCATTATTTGCATGTGGGCGACACGGTGGTTGTGGTCTGGTGGTTGCCGTAGTTACGATGTTGATCAACCTCATCCTCGTAAGCTCTTACATAATCATCCTCCTCCACATCGGCGGCGAGGAGCCACGAAGTATCAACAATGACACCGGCAGCTTGGCGGTGAAGAGGACCACGACTTCGCTCGCGAAGGGCTGTTCGCGATGTGGAGGTAGTCCTTGTTGTTGTAGTAGAGGTGCGTTAGATGCAGCGGTGGTGGTGGTGGTAGGCAGCGAGAGCAATTCATTAAACTTGTTATCGATCTTTGTTTGACGCCTTCTCAATGCCATCTATCTTCTCCATGGCCTCTTCAAATCTATTTAGCACATCTTCCACCTGTCCACTCATCATTTGTTGAAACTTATCATGTAGCGCTTTGTTTGTCATGTTCTCCCGGTCGATCCGTCGACTTGTGATCCTGCCATGGTTAGCGCAATAGAAGCACACAAGAATATGATTGACGGACTACTAGGAAGTGGTGGTGGTGGTGTGGTGGACGATCACAAATCCGTCAAGCAAATCTCAAATTCTTACAGTTCTTACCC